>JBAHVQ010163803.1:0-20939 GCA_036872915.1 Nanipora kamurai | reverse complement strand
GAAACGTTGGGTCGTGAACTGTAATTTCTTTAAATTACGTTCATAATATTTACAAACCAGAGTAGCGTTTGGTATGTTGGTAACACATACTTGTTGGTTTTGAAAAGTTACCATTTACTCCGATAGACAGGTCAGATTGGTACTTAGTCACGCAAAAAATCCAAGTTTCTATATCCTAAAAAAACCCGCCACTTAAAAAATCTAGCAGAAATGAGCGAGGTAAAAATTTGTATTTTTTTAGTTTGCTAGATCACTTCTTCAAATATCACCTTAAATGCATTTTCTTCTCCGGTCACAATTTCTAGACTGCTGTTTTAAAAATTCAGATCATGAGACTTGGCATTGGCGAACTCGAATGCTAATTGGAACGCTCCATGGCATTGGCCGATCAAATAGTGAACCAAGAATCTTCTGCACGACTTCGTAGTTCGACTGTGATAGGCTCTTTTTCGCAGCCTTGCAAGACAAGTTGCAAGAGGGAATGTCACCCGACATTCCCACAAACTCAACTTCTCGCAACTACTGCCACAACAAAAACGTTGCAAAACGTTTTGCTGAAAAAGAGTATTAACCTGCTTCCCTTTTATCACTATTTTATTTCTGCACACAATTGCAAGCTTTCTTGCGACTGCAAAAGTGCCACGTGTTATGCACTAGCCAATTGAAACGTCTATCCCTCGTCCCCGGGACATAGTGGGAGTTTTGACCTAGATACAGGCACTTTTGGATCAAATCCTGCTCCCATTCGGTGGATATTTTGCAAGAGGCCATTAAATATCAAAAATTTGTTACCAAGTTATGTTGACAAAACATATTGCACAAGTAACAGTCTAACAAACAATTAGTGTAAAAAAATATTCCAAATTATTACTTGCTGCAAACCCAATCAGCTTTACTCATGATGGAACCGACACAATTTTCGGACCTTTTCTATTGCGAAGAACTTAACATAACTTTGTAATCTCAAAACTACTGAGACAGTCTGTAGACTTAAAGTGCAACTACGACCAAAGTAAAAGTATTGTCTTATTACAAAATATTTAAAGCAGAACCACTCAATATTAACCATGTCAAATATTAACCAAGTCAAAATACTCGTCAAGTAAAAATACTCAATTATTTGAACCGTAATTTTCTGGTTCACTATTACTCCGTTCGGTTCTTGATGACGATTTTTTTTCAAAACCATAAAGTAACTACTTTTGTAAGGAGAAAGAAATTGTATATTGTATTTACAGACCTAAAATTGTTCACAAAATATAAATCGTGAAAATTGCGTTCTAACCACCGTAATCTGTCGCTGCTTATCAGATGACATCATTAACTCAACCGTTAAACAAAGGGCCTCTGGAACCAAATTGAGTAATGGTGGACGGATGGATGAATATTGAGTGTTATTGCTTTCGTATTCTGAAAAGAACGAACGGAAAATGCTTATTTTGATCGTAGTAGCACTTTAAGATCTTTACTCAGCACAATCTCCCCTTCGTCTCAGGATATTTACGTCTAGCCATTAAAGGAGGGCTGGTGTAAAAACTGAGACTCCTGTTTTTACCGACCCTTCCCTATCGCCTTTTTTCATTGCAGTCGATTCTTGGGTAAACCTTGATAGAATCCACCTGTAGAATTAAAAACCAAGGATGATTAGGGCTAGACAGGGTTTAAGCTACGTCGTCATAATATGTTAAAGACCGACCGACAGCTTATTGAACTAGGTACGTTAATTTCATCTTCCGTCATTTTGATGAGTTCCGCTGCACTGGTTGCATGTCGGTTATCCCCTTTCTCCGAGGGGACTGGAACCAAAAGCAAAAATTGTCTAATCCACTACTCCCTCGGGACATACCATTGTTTGAAAGTGATCCCACTCCTTGTTACCCCCACTAGGTCCCGGGACCGGTTTCAATTGACTAGTGCATGACGCACCTTTACCGTGAATTTCTGTTGAACTGTGCAAGTTGAGCACTCGGGTAAGTGAAACGACGTATCTGGAGTGGTCTGGTGGACCACAACCCCGATACCCTTGAGCTATCCCAAGGGCCGTCTCAAGTGATGGTACAATACAGTAGTGGATCCAGGGTTGATTGTAAGAACGTACATTGTCGGCAACCACACGGGGGGCTAGGAGCATTCTTGCCGGAGAAATTTTGAATTTTGTAAAGTCCAGACATATTCTCGGTAATTTCAGCAAAACAAAAATTTTTACGAAATCAGGGAGTCAAGGCAGTAAAATGTAACATTATAAAGGTACAGGCAAAGGCTGGTGACGACTAACCTTTTGTCTCACTGTACCTAACACAGTTTTATTGGTACATTTTCCCTTTTTACAGAAAGCCGTATAACAAACCTTTTGGTTTACTTTGGTTTAAAAATCCATGTAATAAACCCAAAAGTGTCAGGAAACTTCCGAAGTTTTTGATAGAACTCCTAGATTATCGCTACGCCATCCTTCAATGTTTTCTTTTTTTTATTATCATCATTATTATATAGCATTAATAACTCAGTTCACATTTTGCTCAAAGGAATACCAGCTTTACACGATGAGCTACTTCTCATTAACCGAGAAACTCTATCCACTACGATGAAGAAACAACGCCATTCTTGTCGCTAAATTCCGCCGCTCTTCCTAATGCCATCCTCTCGAAAAGTTCCAGGGAGTTCTAAAGATACAGATACCCGATGTGCTAATACGACATCCTGCTTTTGCTAGGCACAGTGTCCATATACCTTTGGTCCTTCGCGAGGTTTGGACGTAAACAAAAATTGTTCAATTACTTGATGTTCGTTTGTTTACTGCAATGTTGACTAATCGTTATCTGTAATGTTTCCTTCCGCTTGTATACAATCAGTCAATCACATTATTTTCAGGTGTCGGTGTCTCCAAACCTCCAAAACTTTTCGTGTGGGACTAAGGAAAGTTACGGGATCTGGGAACGAAATGAACCATGCCATTTCCCGCATGTCAAAGTTGTAACGCTTGTGTTATCATGGTAACAATTCATAATTGAACAATTTAACGTTCAACATGCGTCTTATTTTTTCTGCAGTTCGGTACACTCCACACTGAACTTACAATGCACTCTTCTCCTGCGGGGTAAGCCTTAATACCATTCTTTGAATTCCATTCATTTTTTTTGGTAGCAACGCTCTTTCTACGAACTGAATGAGCAAAATTCAATGGAATTCAAAAGGATGGCATCTAGGCTTATCTCGCATAGGAAGGGTCTATTATTTCAACGATAGAAATACCCGTAAATGAAGACTGTACAAATAGCAGCATGTCCAAATATGGAGTGAAGTGAACCACCTGGAACTATACTAAAAGCTCAATGACCGAGCGGGAGGTCCTTACCAGAAAATTGTACTGCCCGCGGTCTTTCAGTACAGACCGAGATGCGAAGCATCAAGGTCTGTGCAACAAAGGGCAGTATAATTTTCTAGTAAGGACCGACCAGCGAGGTCATTAAGGTTTTTATTATATGGCTTGCTTTGCGAGCGGTCTATTAACGTTTTATGTTATGCTGCTAGTCAGGTATGTCCTCAACGTTTCTTCTTTCATTTTTCTTGGAAAAAAAACCTGAAATGTCTTCAAGTCAGGCATTATTTTCGCGATACTACTTGGAGTTTTCCGCTTGTTTAGGAAATCTTGACTTGTCGCTTCTTCGTCGTCGTATGTCAAAGTTGCTTCTCGCAGTTCTGGAAGCACATCAAAAGCTTGAATGTTTAAAAATTCAAGCGGACGTTCTTCGTCTAAAGTCAATATCGCCGAGGTCGTAACTTAAATCGTCTTCGAGACTTACTTTAGCTTGAAAAGAGTATATTTTTGCTTGCATTTCCTTTATTTTTAAAGCTTTTTTGTTTTAGATAACATTTGTCTATTCCCGATAAAGACCAGTGCTTACGGGTTTGTTAAGACCGCTCAGGAGCCAATCAAATTGCAGAAAAAAGCACAATAGGCCACTCGCGAAGCAAGCCATACAATAATGGTCTTCGAATACAGAACGAGTGCATACCAGTAAGTAGAGGCTGAGTAGCTCAGTCATTTGATGTTGAAAGTACAGCAATTATCTTATTGGTTGACGTTTGATCCCTAATCCATTTGCATTTTCTGCTATAACAGTAAATTAGAATAAATTACATCCACAAGATTGAACTATGTATGTATGGAAGCCGTGGAGGCTCATTTCTCGTTTTCCTTTTAAGAAATTGTTTATTCATTTATGAAATGTCAAAACTGCAAAAGATAAATGCTGTTTACAGATTTCATTTGTTCAAATCGCAAAACCAAAAGACGAGGTCGGAAAAGAGAAGTGGTCTTTTCAAATCGCAAACCAAGATTGTCATTTGTAGATTTCATTTTGTAAAATATCGATACCAAAATGCCGTTTGTAGATTTCTTTCGTTGAAATCGAAAAAAACAAAAATGTTGTTTATAGATTTCATTTGTTGAAATCGTAAAACCAAAGTGATATTAAGATGTTTCTTTGTTAGGATTGCAAAACGAAATACCATTTAAAAACATTACAAGTAAAAAATTAGTTGAATTAAAAATAAAATGTGAAAGAGTTTAAGATGTAAAAATGTTAAACGAAAAAGAAAAGGGAAATCAGCAATTCATAACTGCAAAACGTTCAAATTGGAAATGGAAAAGACAAGGTTAAAAATCGGAAAACAGAATTGAAATACGAAAGTTAAAAATATAAAAATGAAAAGTCAAAGTCAAAATTAAAACATATAGTTGAAATTGAACACAATTTGAAATTGAAATACCAGAAGTTCAATTTGGAAATGAAAGAAAAAAAGAATCGAAATTAAAATATGAAAAATCCAGGTCGAAACTGAAAGATGAAAATGTCTAAGCCTACACCGAAAGATGGTACAAGGAAAAATAATTTTTCAGTTTTGAATTTGACTATTTACTTTTCAATTTATTATTTCGAGTTTTCAGTTTTCAATAGTTAATTTTACTTTTTATTTTTCAATTATGGATTTCGCTGTTCACGATGTACCTAGCCGAGAAGGCTCCAACTCGCCCCATGATCCCCGATTCCCGCGATCAATAAAAGTGGCCAAAAGTAATGGAAGTAACTCACTATCACTAGAACACTTCTGTCTCGTATAAAGTTCGGTGATTGTGTTCAGATGTTTTTCCAGGTCGACAGTTGGTTAAACGTCTTTTTTTTAACAAAGTCGAACCTCTGGATCCATAGGTCTCACGTTCTTACCTTGTTCGAGTTTGGAATAAATCTTTAAAATCAACGGATTGACAACGGTATAGTTACTGCTGATGCTCATGGTTGTTCGACCGGTACGTAATTTTTTAAAACTTTTTTATGAACATTAAAGATATCTCTAACTCTGACTTACCGTGCTTAGACCAAGACAACGCTTGCAGCGGAAAATGCACGCTATGTACATGTTTGTCGTACATGTTTAAAGAATACACAGATTTTGTGCATAGAAAGATGCAGCAGATTGCATCTTGACCAGACACTACGGCATTTCATACCTATGACTGATGTCGTTTTGCCCCTATCCCGTCTGTTTAAAAAACTTCCTGTAGTATGGCTATGAATCCAATGAATTATATTCTCAATAATTATCGCTATTTTGTAATTCTAGGGTCAGTTTTAAACCAAAGCCATCTCTTTTAATATAGAATATGATATAGTTAGTTATCATAGTAGCCACTAACACTTTGCTCTTGGTTTCCACTTTATGCCAACTTGGGGTATCCTTTTGGCGGGTCTTACATGATACCAACATGGTTTGACTTTGGAATCTCAATATATGTTAACACTGGAAGCAAAATAATTCTGTCTAAATTCCTTAATTAACAGCTGCTACAGTGGAACACTAGAAAGAAATACACGACTGAAACAAATTTTCGGTTCATCAGGTATTCCTTAAGTTAGTTATTGTCAAAGTGAGAGCCAAAAGTGCTGGTGCAGTGGGTCGTGCGTTGTAAACCACTAAAGTTAGTAATCTCTAACCAAGAGTATTGTTAAATAACTAGGACATGCATAAAATTCTAAATAAATGACAGTAATAAACCCACGTGCTTAGATGACGGATGTTCGCAATGGGAACAGTCATTGCTTCCTTCTTTAAACTGGACCTGTTACAAGTCCTTCCCAGTCTCTTTTTCGCCGTTCGCTTCTCCGCTGAGAAGGACTTGTCCCACTTGCAACAAGCCAAATTTACCAGTATATTTTTCGACCGGGGTGTAATTGAGGGGGGTGTCATCAATGATTGCACTTTTGAATAGCTAATCAGATTTAAATTCCTGCAAGTGGAACAAGTTGACCTCGCAAAACTTATCAGTTCGCACCTCGTCTCGCAACTCCGCTTCTCGTTACCCGACAGTGGCGACACTAAAGTGGTCGACTTGTGGCAAGTCTATCTTTAACTATGTACGACAAACATCGGCATAGCGTGCATTTTCCTCTACAAACGTTGTTGTGGTCTAAACACGGCAAGTCAGAGTCAGAGATACCTTTAAGGTTCATAAAGTTTAAAAAAATTACATACCGGTCGAACAACCATGAGCATCAGCAGTTGCCATATCGTTGTCAATCCGTTGATTTTAAAGATTTATTTCAAACTCCAACAGTGTAAGAAGGTGAGACCTATTGATCCAGAGGTTCCACTTTGTTAAGAAAAGACGTTTAATGAACTGTCGATCTGGAAAAACATCAGAACACAATCACCGAACTTTGTACAAGACAGAACTGTTCTTAGAGATAGTAAGTTACCTAAGTTACTTTCGGCCACTTTTACTGATGGCGGGAACGGGGTTCCTGGGATGAGTTTGAGCCTCCTCGGCTAGGTTTTCGTGAATAGCGAAATCCAAAACTGAACAATGAAAAGTGAGATAAGTAATTGGGATCTGAAAACTCAAAATCCAAATCGAAAACTAGATAGTGAAATTCAAAACTGAGAAATGATTTTTACTTATACCATTCATCTTCAGTCCGTTTAACACGTCGTGTTTCGAGGCATGTTTACAATTAACGTAATCGCTATGCTTTGTTACACTAGAATGCATTTTAAGGGGGTGTTGTCTCTTATGTGCTCGCTCCGTGTTTAAGCGTGGTTTTCATATACAACGCAAGTGCCGTAACGGTACAACTTTTTGTGGTTTTTGCGGTCACATCACGGCAATTGTAAATGCAACCGCAAAGACCGAAAGAAGTTGAACCAAGCTGAACTTTCTGGAGTGTTGTGGTAGCATAACGGCAATCGTTAAGGTACTTGGAATATATAAGGATACCAGACTTTAGGATGACCAGCTGAACCAGTGTCTTGATAAGTGAGACAGATGGTAGCAGGGAGGTATGCCGTCGTCTCAATCAGACAAGTGATTACATGGTCAACCTTGTAAAGTGGTATCACTACCGCGTTGAATCTAAATTACCAGGGAATAAGAGCTAAAAAATGGTTGGTTTGAAATAAAAATTTCGTTTAATAAGAGCCTGTAGTTACAATTCGAGGCACTCTTGCTGTCATTACTTAACATTTTAACTGATTAATTCTATCCTTCTGCCAGTCCGTATGTCTGTCTGGTCATTCGATTGTTAGTTTTTGTAGGATTTTTTCATTTCTTCACTTTTCGTTTTTTCTTCAAGTAAATTTTCCAAGCACCAATATAGTCAATGGAATCTTCTCAATACAACGATTTTACATTTCAATTGCGTTTTCAGAAACAATGATTCATACGAAAAAATAATGAACAAAACTGAACGCTGTAATATAAAGTTCATCGTGGTTTAACACTTGTAGTCTTAAAAAACTGGCACGAGAGCTATAATGTACTTATCCAGGAAATTTCCAAGTTATGGAATCTTTTGTTTAAATGAATATAAATAGGTAAACAGGTACAAGATATTCACCTTATGATTTCATAGATTAACCGGCTCTTCATAGCAGTAACATGGTACTGAAAAGGTTGCGCGCACCAGGTGACAAGACTTTTTACAATCAACCACCTTCCCTAAGTCATGTTCTGGTCATGTAAGCTAGGTTACAACGGGATCCCCAGATTCAGAGTCAGTATCGGATTCATCTACAGGTTCCGACTTATATTTTGGGATCGTGCTGGGGAACATACCACTGGGCTTCAACGGTTCTCTGGAGAGCGCGGATTCCGGGAATCGTTGGTGGTAACGTCTTAGGGTCAAGAATTTCACGGTCACTAAACGCCCTGCAAAGAAACGAAAGAACATTGTTCCCACTATCTCACCGAGATAAAAAACAAAGAAAACTTAAGAATGTTGGCTTTAGTTTATTTTGGGAGATACAGTTTGCAAGCAAGAACTCACCGTCAAACCACCAACCATGTATAGCGCGGAATGCAACACCAGATGAACGGTGGTTGGCACACTTCACATAAACACAACCCTAAAACGCAACACAAATCCGAAATAAAATCTTTGCAGGTAGTAATTTTAAACATGTCATCTGTATTTCATCTCAAAGCTTCACTACTCAACGGTAAAATTGAGGGTAAGTTCAGCTGCTTCGGAGACACCGGAGACGCACGTGTTCGTTTTAAATAGTGGGCTTGAAAAAACGACAATAAACTATTCAGCTACTCTGCACCTTTAAGGGCAAAGAATCCGATTTTACCGATTTCTGTAAGCTTTCCTCCAAATTTTTCATCTCAATAATGTGTAAAATGACACTTTACTTCACACGTAAAGTCGGAAGAAAACACCTAATTTTTCATGCTCTTTAAAGGACTGCAATACCAATTAATTGAAGAGCGCCTATCTCAGGTTTGAAGATGGTACGTGTTTAGAATTTTTGGAACCTTACCAGAAGAAATGTAAATTATCTTCATTTCAAATATCTCGTCTTTATGGAATTTAAACTGTTATGTTGGCAATTTTGACGATGACTGTGAGAATAAATTTACTAGAATCTGGTAGCCTGAAGTGACGTCAGAGGGGTAGCACACTCCCAGACAGTAACGGTGTTTACATAGGGAATCTGAGGTTCACCTTCAAATTTTTAAGCAGTTTTCGGATTACGATTATTCTAAAAGACAATGCTAAACAAGTACGTAATGTTTTTCTTTCAAAAGAACCAAATCTTTACACTGGAATAGCCATGTATGCTAAGTTTTTTGGCAACGATAATCCACAGTTTCGCTTGCGGAGAAGAGAAGAAAAAGCCGTGTTGGACTTCGACGAGGATAAAGGTGTGAAAAATGGACGTCGACATCTAACTTCCTGTTATGTGCCAAGTAATTTCATCTGGATGACTTTGGAAGACGATCCGCACGTGTCTCGACTATAAAAGCATAACAGTGTTACTGAAATGTGCATTTTAGATTTTGCCGTTGGTCCGGGATCTTGTTTCCCGAAGGTGGCAGCATGCCTGCGTGAGAAACGTCATATTTCTTTTCACCGAAGTATCAGCTTGCCATCGATCGAGAATACACCCAACAATACTTTAAAATGTCCTCTACCGGAGGTTCCAGTGCAGATAGCCAAAATGACTCATATGTAAACCTTACCTCGGAGTACGGTGTCAAAGTCGATAAGTAGACGAAGTAAAAACCAGACGCCAATTTTGACTTCAAGTGACGCCTTTTCCGAAGATGAGTCAGAATGGATTGTCAAGCCAAAAAGGCGAGGTGACAAGAAGCTCGTATCTTCTGAGTCGTGCGAAAATCTCATTTTTATGTTCATTGCAGTATTAGGCCTGTTTATACGTTCCTACGCTCAGTCTCCCTCTCTCGGCGTTTGCGAGGGCACCAGCGGCCCGAGCTGTCGTGCTTTCTAGGGGTTTTAATTTCGGTAACGTATCCTGGAGTAAATCAAATCAAACTCTAGTCAAAGAGTAAAGTTTAGTAAAAGTTTAGTTCAGTAAAGGAGTAAAGTTTAAATCTAAGTCACGCTAGCTATCTGGACATTTTAACGGATACTTCGGTGACATTTCTGGTTTCTCACACAAGCATGCTGTCACCTTCGGGAAACAAGATGCCAGATGGACGACAAAAGCCATAACGCACATTTAAGTGAGAGTTGTTATTTTGTAGTCGAGCCACCTGGCGATGGTCTTTCAGAGTCTTCTCGATGAAATTGCTTGGCAAATAAAACGAAGGTAGAGGTCGACGTCCATTTCTCATTTTTATCTTTGATGAAGTCAGCCTAGGCTTTTTTTTTCCTCTCGTCTGCCGGTCGAACTGTGGATCATTGTTGCCAAAAAGACCACCATACATGGCTATTCCAGCGTAAAGATTATGTTTATTTGAGAGGAAAAACATCACGCACTTGTTTAGTCTTGTTTTTAATGAAAGTTTGTAAAACATGATCCAAAACAAGCCAAGAAATCTAATGGTGGACCGTAAATTGTTTCGCGCTATATCGCTACAGAACGTAGAAAGCAAATACACGACGACAGTCCGATTTGAGACGACGGATCACAGACGTTTTCGATTCGACGTAAGCACGAGATAAACAGTTTGGCCGCCATTTTTGTTTGAAGATAGAACTATCTATCGAAATCTTCCGTATTATTAAGATATTTCGTTCTAGTTGCATCCAGCAAGAGTCATAGTAAGTCGCTGTAATGACACTACTAGTTAATATTGAAATTAACATTGATATAAGGTTTGATTATTCGGGCTTGCACATGTTTATAGGTATTCGGACATGTGTAACCCAGTAAACTTGTTTGATACATGATCGACTGGTTAGCAGTCGAGGTAACTAGAGCAAAACAAATTCCCTATATGAACACTGTTACAGTCTGAGAGTGTGTTACCCCTTTGACGTCACTAGATTCGGTGACTAGACTCCAGTAATTTTATTCTCAAGTTCATCATTAAAATTGCCAACAAGTTAAAAAGTCAATTTACATTTCTTTTTAGGAAGTCCCAAAGATTCTAAAAACGTAAAATTCTCAAACCTGAGATGGGCACTTTAAGTGATACAGCTACCCTTGCCTAAACAAAACGATGAAAGACAAGACGTAAAACAACCAAAAGAAAACAAGGTCAAAATTTCGACTTACCTCATTGGATGATTGATCGACAGCTACGTGAACTATATCAGCACCTTTCTCGTTACCTTTCTCTAATATAGCATCTTGGATCAACACGTGCCACTGCTCGTCCGTTTCACTGAAAAATAGAGACCTAAATAAGTGATGTAGGTAAGTGAAAAAATCCCGTTGTCGTAATTGCTGGTTGTCGTAATTGCTCTGATTCAGCCCTAGTCTTCTCACACATACTCAACTCTTCCGTAAATTAGTTTGCTGCAGTCTCGCAAATCCTTAACCCTTTTAAACGTACACAGACAATTTTGTCATTGTATTATTTTATTCTGGCCAATGCAAGACGATTTTACTCCCCAAAAGGGAGCTCCTGGAAACTCCCCTCCAAAAGGGTTATGAATTGCTGAAACAGTACTGCTGATGTAGCACATACGCAGACATAAAGAGAAACGCTCAAGGTACGAATACCTTAACGGGTCCGGGGCCATGCTTCCCTGTAAGTTTTATTGAGTTATTAGTGAGTTTTACAGAGTTATTAGTGGTATTTCTCGATTTAGAATTACACTTTGGTGGTAATTAAGATTACATTTCCAAAATTCAAATTCGACTTAACAACGTAATTTTTGGACAACCAACGAACGTTCTTCAAGCTCGTAACCTCAGAAAAACGATTTGTGAGCCCTAAATGGAAATCGAACCCGCAACCACCGGTGAGACGCTCCAAAAATGGAGTTGCCGAGACTCAGATGGTGAGCTAAGGTGCAGGTGCGTCATATGTACTGCCTAAGAAAAACGATTTGAGGGCTCAGAAGTCATTTTTCTGAGGTTACGAGCTTGACGAACATTCGGTGGTCGTTTGATGTATACCAAGCTCCCACACGAACCAGGTTAGTGTTCAGTATTCAGTATTTCCTTCATTATTATCATATCGTGATTTCTGCTTAGGCAGTATTTATGACGAACCTTCACCTTAGCTCACCATCTGAGTCTTGGTAGCTCAATGGTTAGAGCGTCTCCGCGGTCAATGCTTGCGGGTTCGATTCCCGTCTAAGGTTCACAAATCGTTTTTCAGAGGTAACGAGCTTGACGAACATTCGTTGGTTGTCTAATATATACCAAGCCCCCACATTAACTATATTAGTGTTCAGCATTTAGTGCAATGTAATTTTTTTCAGTTTTCATAATTGCATAGGCAATAAACAAACAAAGATGAATGAGAAATCACTGACTGGAGGTTGAGAAAATAATTCTAATTTTGGGTTCCTGAATAGGTTTTGAATAGAAACATCACTTCCAATACATTTTGCTGTGTAAACAAGCATAAAACCTTAACCCTTTCATGGCCACGGCTGGAATGTGGCAACTTATCAATTTTACCATGGTTGACGCCAGTCGATTTTACTCGTCAAGAGGAAACCTCCTGAAAGCCTAAACAATAAAGGGTTAAACTAAAATGCATTATATTTTCAAGAAACTCCGTTCAAGCACTCGCTTAAAAAATTTTTTTAAAAAGCTTGAAAAGTCTCCTTTACATATCCTCCATTTGTTTTGGTGATTGCTTCATTACTGTAAAAATACGTCAAAGTTGAAAAACAGGCTAATCACTTTTTAATCGTTTCACCAATAAGGTTACTCTCAATAAATTCACCTATTTGTTTTTTGTATGTTGTTAACATGGTCTTCATAGTTTGCTTAATTTCCATGCTTTATCCATTTTGTGTCTTTCGGTAGGGATTTTATCGGTCTGTTTCAACATTTTATTCCTGCCCTCTTATCTGGAAAAGCTGAGAAAAACTAATTTGAATACAACAAACATTGAATATTTCAACTGGCTTTCCTCGAGCAATATCCAAAACAGCCATTTATTCGGCAAAAACATGACAGGCCTTCGTTAAGACGCACCTACTGAATTCTATTAGCCACTCCAAGGTTGGGTCACCCCAATTACTTAACAGCATAGGTGAAGACGACGGAGATTTCGCAGCAGCGGGCTACATTGGGATTAGTGTTTAGGCATATAGTAATGAAAAAAGTATGTCAAGATGCATTTAGAATTAGGTTTCAGTAACTTGTACCTTAACTTGGGGTCTTTAACGAGATTTTGCCAACTCAAAATTTTGCCAGTTGCATAATGGGACTGTTTTGCGGGATGACTATTTCGTTCGCTTCCCAAAAATAGTTTCTCGTTCCAATACAGACCCATTGACTATTGTGATTCTGGCGCAACTTTGTAAGTTAGTATGATAAATTATAATTGTAGGAAGACTTCAGGCGGTAATTGGACCGAAAAGTGAAGCCGAAGTTGGCAAAAGTGAGGGCATTCTTACATCCAGTTCCAGAAACCGACGTGGTTATTTCGACGTCAGTTTGACCTTAGCCAATATTAAACTGTTGCCCAAATGATCGCCTGGGGAACTGAAACTTACGGGCAAATAGACCTCAGAACCATAAATTCTGGCTTCACCTTTTGATTGGCAGTCACCTTCCTTGCAGTTATAAGATAGTTCGCAAGACGCGACTCTTGGAGTTCGTAAACGGTCATATTTAGGCGAGCTCGCGTCTTGTTGAAGATACGGCTTACGTAAAGCGTAAACATTATTTTGGTAGAATATGTACAAGTACATCTATGACTAAAGCAGCACTTACATGACCAAGTCAAACATGTTTCGTATCTTTAAGCACGGCGTAGGACTTATAAGAGGTGGATTAACAGCAGACTGAAAGTCTTCAAAAGCTAAAATGTGAAGACAATAGAAAAGAAAACTAAAGTGTACCTGGCAGTTCAAACCAAAAAGTCAATTGTTGTTCTGTATGTAAAAATTGTAACCTTTTAAGCTTGGTACTGAAACGCAAACACGAGTTACGTCATCTTGTTTTATTCTCTCGTTT
Organism: Nanipora kamurai; assembly: GCA_036872915.1. Lineage (NCBI taxonomy): Eukaryota > Metazoa > Cnidaria > Anthozoa > Scleralcyonacea > Helioporidae > Nanipora > Nanipora kamurai. Next base: position 7,046 of record JBAHVQ010163803.1, on the reverse strand, counting down.
AGAACTTATTATTAGGCCTGTAACCTACAGGCCGGTTATTTCCAGGCGATAGTGCCCCAGGTAAAGGGCTGTCATGTTTTTAGTACAGTAACACAATCTTAGTCAGGGATGCTGAAATCGAAACCGTTAATAGCTCGATCTTTTGAACAAAATTCATCACTCATTATCCTAATGAAATTGTTTGTCTTGTGTGAAAAAACTGGATATGATTTCAGAAGAGAGTAAAATTGAACTGTATACTGACAGCACCGCATGTGCTTGAGCCATGGTAAATGAACCAAGGGATTAAAGTAACCCTAGATCGCCTCTATCTCTACGGATAAATGATATATCCTGGGATAAACGACTCCAGGAAAATGACACAACCAAACTAAAATTGACACTCTAACATAAGATCTAATGCTAACCCTGATACAAACCTAATCCTTAATCTAACCCTAATCTTAACCCTAATCAAAACCATAACATTGTTCGCCACATGAATCATTCAGCTTTGAGGGGACCACTTGAAAAAATTGGGATTCATTTCCCTGTGTTACTACTAACTGAAGTTAAGGTGCACAAAGGTTACTCAGTCTAGCGGTTAATTATCGCTGTGTAGCGGATAAGGTCAGGAGAAGCGTTTCCATAGCCTTACCGCGATTGACTAACATGGAGACCAGTCTCATCCTTATGCTGATTTTGTATGGTTTTACTTATCCTTGGAGTAACAATATGAAATACCAACTTTGTTTCGTTTTTGGTTTTTTAATCTTTTGCCTCGTCGCCCTGTCTACACTTGCTTCGTTATGGGCTGGTTTCCTGGCCCTTATGCTCACCTATTGGTTGAAAGTTTCGCGCTTCGTCATTGGTTATTATCCAAGGTCAGAGCAAACTTTGTTTTTCTATGAAGTTAAATGGGTTTCTGTTCGAAAAGAAGCACTTATTCTGAATAAGTGCTTCTTTTCGAACAGAAACCCACTTACGTTGAAACAGAAACCCATTTGCTGTAATTTTTACGAGGTTTGAATAATTCAAACCTCGTAAAAATTACAGCAAACGTTCAGAATAACGTGGGGATCTCAATTAGGTCTTAATTGCCTCAATCGCCGCATTCTCAACGACAAAACAGAATTGGAGTAGCTGTAACTATCTGACCAAGGTAAGAAATATCATGATGCATGTAGTTGCCATATTTAGTACTGTCAACGAGCACTGACGCGGGATCAGTGAACGTGGAGTGAGTATGACAGAGGTTGAGCGTGCAACGAAGCAAGGGGAAGGAGAAATGGATGAAACGTTCAAAAATTACAATCTTTCCATTCCGTCCTTCTATGTTCTGCGCATGTGGAAACATTTTTCAATGTAATTTTGCCCTGTAAACAACATAAAGTTACCTTATTCTTTGCAGTGGCCCAGAAAACCATACTACAATCATTGCCAATTTCAGCTGGAACAGTTGAAAATTCCTCTTGTAATCGCATGAAAAATCATCATGGATTTAGCCCCCGTGACCCCTTTCAAAGTCACCATGTAGACGAACACGGAAAGCGATTAGGAACAGAAGTTGCGAACATTCTTTTCTTAGGGTACAACATTGATAATGGGGGACGGAAGGTAGTGACCTGTGATTCGTTTTGCTCCAACATTTTGTCATGATTGCAGCTCACTTATATGAACCAGAACTGACAGTCGATTAAAACAACGGATTTAACGAGAAAGAAAGAAACGTACCTTGACCTTGCCAGACTTTCGTGTTCGTTCCCTAGGGTGAAACCAAACAAAAGGTGCTCAACGTGCGAAGAAGAGTTTATTTCCTTGCCGAATGTAATAAAACCTGAGCATATCATAAAATAAGCGTTTTATCTCCCACTAGTCATTTTTTATTTAGCTCTTTCTTGCATGATTTTTTTTTTTACTTCTGTCCTTTTTTCTCTTTTTGTTCTTTACTTTTTTCTTTGATTTATTCCACTGTAGTAACTCTGTTGTTGCACAACAACTGCATGTTATTGTATGTGAGGACGGTTTAGACAAACTTAGAATCTAGGCATATTCAATTTTAGGTTTAGTAGAATAAAAACCTTAGTCCAGAACACCCTAGTAGACCTAGTCCAACCAGCAGCACGACATGCAGACTAATTCGCCGAATCACAGAATTTGGTTGGAAAGAAAGTTCTAGAATATAATGATATTTCCGTAAAAATTTACGATTTGTAAAGTTCGATAAGTGGTAACCTTGCTTTAGTCTTCCTTCATCTTACCGACGGCCATTTTTTTCTGGTTGGCGAGCTGTGGTGCAACAATCGCCAGACTTCGAAATCCTCTCCAGCGATACGCTGACTTTCAACGCGAACTCTGGAGTCTTTTGCGCTGAGAAACTTTACGGCTTGATCCCATACACTCTTCATCGACTCTCTGTAAGCACAACACTTGTAGTTAAAAACTGTTTCCAAAGAGGAATTCAGCTTTTGTTTGTCCAAACAATTACTTGTTAATCAGAATTTCGTATTCTTTTAGCGGAATATCCGTTCGGTTGGAGCACTATTATAATTTCAGAGCACTTAAAATAGCTATTCTTAAATATATCCTTATTCCGGAATGGGGTCAATCGAACGCACCTTATGATGACATTGTCAGGATAATGTCACTATCTTAGTTTAAGGAAGTGCGTCGGTTACAAAATCATAATAATAATAACAACAACAATAACAATAACAATAATTAAGGTTACCGAAGCTAAACTGTATATTTACATGTGTCATGAATTAACCAATGAAATAAAATTGTACCGATAAACGGAAGGACAAGGAGGTGAGAATAAAGACGAAAGGAACTTAAAATAACAGACGGAAAAAAAAAATTATTGAAAAAAACCCTGTTATTTTAAGTTCCTCTCGTCTTTATTCTTACCTCTTTGTCCTTCCGTTTATCGGTATAATTTTATTTGATTGGTTAATTCATGACACATGTAAATACACACTTTAGCTTCGGTAACCTTAATTATTATCTCTGAAGATGTCGTGATGTATACAACGAAACGTTAGATTCTATTAAACTCTTTATATCATGACTTTCTTTCGCATTCTATGCTGGGCTTTAATATTCGAATTAAAATTGAGATTCCCGCCTGGTCAATCTCTGGCTAATAACTTGTTAATGAATAAATCTGTATCATGAACTATGTTCTTGAGAGATATCGTCTGCATTCTTCCAAGAGAAGAGGAAAATATTTGAAATCAGTTCACTGCTTTGAACACACCATAACCCGTCAATGCTTGCCAACAGTTTGCACATCCGGCTATGTGGGGTTCCACTACGTCAAAGACATCATCGCCGCAATCAAAGCGGCGCTTCCCGTGAAAAAGCTTGGTACTGTATATTTTCTTCCAGTATAAGCAGTAACAACGACAAGTGAAACGTTTTGTTTCTCGTGGAGTATCTATACCTACCTTTCTGACGGTTTTATCAACATGTCTCGTACGTGAGGGATTGCTAAATATGGATTCAGATCTTTGTTTTGTTCACACTCCATATGATGGTTCTTCAGTACATCTGCAAATGAGGTACAAATACCCATAAACTCAATAACAACCAACAGTTTTGTCGCTACCATTAGAAGAAAGTTCAATATTAAGGAGCTGCTTTTGGAGACACTTTTCGCAACTCAAACATAACGCAAGTCCGGTTATATGTTATAGAGGTCAGAGGTCTGGAAGTGTGAAAATCTCTCGTCATCAGTTTTGTTTGGATCAAATAAGGTATTTTAAATTCCTGTGACATGTAATTTATTGTTTACCAGACCCATGAACGGCTGTCGTCCCAAATTATGCCTTACATATTCCAGCAGGAAGAGAACGCTTGGCATAACCGAAACAACATTGAAATAGAGACGGGTGTTCAAATAAGATTTTTCAAGGCATTTTTTAAAGCAAAATAGAATTAAGCTTCAATTAGAGCCAGTACCCCAACTAACTTTCGCAACGATTGTTGTTCCGTTTAAAAACATAGCTTAGGTTATATTATTTGAATACAAACAATCATCAAAGTCGAAATAAACGATTAAATTTGTTTTTCAACCTTTGATACACTTCCAGGTAACTATAGCTAATTCGTTAACGTTTATACAACCTACAATTTCCTATGTTCACAGTGTCGAACTCGATGTGAAAACGTGGATATGTTACTGCCGACATACTTCGAACCAAAAACAACGATGAGAATATCCTGAGCACTAAAAATTATTTGTTCCTTTAATTTTGAAAGAAAAAAAGTCTGTCATATAACAAAGTTAATTGCTAGTGACATCTTCCTAGTAATTGTGCTTAAGCATACTACCTTAACTCCTTCCTGTCCATATAGGTCCTCAGTGGCCTATGGAGACTTTAGTATTTTACTTTGGCTAACGCCAAACGATTTTACTCGTCAAGGGGAAAGTCCCCGGGCAGGAAAGAGTTAAACTCTCTTACGTGTTAGCTTACTGCAGATACTGCTCAAACACATACTGCTCATACTGTACCTAGAATCTGGTCCACTAGGTAAAACATTTGGCGGGTTTGTTTCTCTCGTAACCTCCAACGGTATTTCACAAAAAAGTACACAAATACTCCAAATACTATGACTAGATAAAAAAAAGAAAAATACGAGACGTAGCAATAGCTGCAGTATGCTAAGATTGTTGCATAATACTATGTTTATAATACCATCGTTACGTCACTTTGTCGACACTCAATCTCTAATTTCCTCATCTGCACGGACGCTGCCGTACGTTTAGTCTGTCAGATAAATCTGTGAATTTTAATTTTGAGCATCTGAAAATCCTTTTCCGATAGGTCAAACTATTTTGTCATTTTTTTGGAAATAAACTAAATCAAAATTTACAACAATGACTGAAATAAGAAACGTGAGTTACAAGACGCTGTACCAGTTTAACGATAAGTTCAATAATTCAACATGGTACACAATTCAGCAGACGAGATTCTATTGGTGGAAGTTTGAGAACTTGGAGATGACTGGCCATTTAAATTTAATGAATTATCTATTATCAGGGTCAAGTTGTTCTCAGAAGTCATTCTGAGGGGAGCAGTTCTTTTACCCCCTATTTGACAACTTTTTTAATAAAATAAGCTAGACATTTAGTTCCTAGGGAAACGAGGAAAAATTGCTTTCCTCCAATGTTTCCTGAATATGGCTAAACGAGGAAATACTTTGCGATAAACCTTCACGAGCGGTGTAAATTAGGCACTGGGCAATACTACGCACTAGGCAACGCTGTTTCACAGGTAGGCAAATAAAGAAAAAATGTTTTTTGGAACAGAAATCAAGGCCAGGAAGAAAAAAGAGTTTTGAATTCTATGAAAGACATTTTTCGTTTACCAGGAATCAAACTCTGCCAATACAACGTTTCTACTGACGAACAAACGGAGAACCATTGCACAACTCAAATGTTTTCGCAACTGTTTCCTCGTTGGCCCGGGGTCTTAAGGACCATGGGTTTTAACGTCATGTACCGCAAACCTCTCGGCAAGCCTCGTTGCTTCGCTCCTTAGTAATTATGGTTGGACAATCACCTCCAGAGACAGTACTTTGACACTTCCAACGCCCTAACCAGGTTACAACTCATTTCAAGCCCTTGTTTCTCTGAGTTAAGTAAAAGTTAAAAATAACCTATCAAAAACTGTAAAACATTCAGTTCTTTCAAGAAAATCGTTAGGCGATTGTTCAACTAATTTTCAAAGTAAGAAGGGTTTAGAGAGATTATAGATTTCGAATTTTCCAAGGCTAAATTCATGAGAAATCAAAGTTACAAACATGGATCGATCACTCAATACATAAGAGCAGATCCCAGAGATATGCTTAATAGACTTGGGTAAAATAATACATGGCAATCGAAACTGCTAAATTATAAATACCTAAAACAAGAACAACCAGCTGATAGATCACTTTCGAAAATGCTTCACGCAACCTGCAAAGGAGGGGCTTGTAAACCAATGAAGACTTGACGAGGGCAATCTTCTCAGACGAATTTGTCAGAACTTCTCCATTCTTATCTAAAAAACTTAAAATAAAATATAATAATTCCTCGTTTAAATCCCCGCAGCGAGCAAAGGAATCCCTAGCGATACTTGGTCAGCATCTGCAAAGATCTGTTAGCAAAATGAAAAAATTAAAGACAAAATTGTCACGGCAACGATGTAATACCTAGCGTTATCAATGTTAACAACCATACATTTTTTAAATTTAATTTCATTTAATTTAATTAAATGACCAATATTGTAGTAAAAAAATGAATTACAATGGTTTACAAAAGGCAAGGTATAAAACAATGTATAAGAGTGCAGAAAAAAAGAAGGATAAAAATATTAAGAATAATAAAATTAGCTAGAGGCGTTTAGTCTTCTTGTATTATCTAAAACCAAGTCAACATACATTTCAACGATGGAGAGATGATAAGATTGGACTCCCTCAGGAATAATTTCCGAGGTAGTAGAGTCATCTACGTATTTCAGCAAATCCAGGAATGGTTTTAAGGTGCTCTGACACAAAACCTTTAGTTTTTGTTTAAATGGCGGTTTTGTTGTGTACAATAGTAGGTTTTTCTTTTGATAAACAAGTGGATTTTTTTGATGTCTCAGTTACCATGGTTACGAGATAATTGACTCTACAGGGGTAAAATGTCTAGTTTTGAAAACCCAATTGAAGAAAATCTAACCATCAGAAATATACCAAAACAGTTTTGTTGTATAAAGATAACAAATACCTAGGGTCGAGACGTAAAAAATCCAACATTCATAATAAAATAGACAATTTGAGACCAAAACCATAAAACCAATGCCTGCGGCTCTTGGTCAAGCAGTCCTAAAGCCGCTACATTGTACAAAGTCTAGTATATTGTAGGCCCTAGAGCGTTCTAGACCCTGGAGCATCAACAGATGTAACAACTGGGAAAGTTTCATTAGAAAATGTTATTCAAATTTGAGATATTGTGTTTCAAGGGTAATCAATGATGTTATGAAAATGTGGTAGCTTGGTTGTTATATGATGTTTGTTATACGCATGCTCAAGCTAAT
>JBAHVQ010163783.1:0-20948 GCA_036872915.1 Nanipora kamurai | reverse complement strand
AGTGTATTAGTTCGGTAAAAATTTCCAATTTCCCATCTACAGTCATAGCTGTAGATAACACATGTTCCCAAGATATAAGACAACTACAAACGTGCGTTATGGTTAACTGATCTTGAAACCGTTCTACGGTATCGTTGCCTGGATGTGACATTAAACAATTTTAGGTCCAACCTGACTTTGCCAGAATAAAACCGGGCACCCGACATTTTTAAACTTTATATATTATATATCGCGTGTAGAATTAATTAGCCACATCGTACGTGAAGAGCAACAAATTTTTGCTGCTTGTTTTCCAACATTTTGCAACATGTATTACTACCCCTCTTACATTGAAACTTGTAATTCGTTGCAATACGTATTACTACCCCCCGTACATGAAACTTAGAAGTCTTTGCAACACGTATTACTACCCCCCGTACATGAAACTTGTAATTCGTTGCAATACGTATTACTACCCCCCGTACATGAAACTTGTAATTCGTTGCAATACGTATTACTACCCCCGGTTCATGAAACTTGTAATTCGTTGCAATATGTATTACTACCCCCGTACATGAAACTTATAAGTCGTTGTACAATATACACTTAATGTCTGCTCCCGAGGGAAATAGTTTTGTTTTCCCGAGAGTCTCAACGTTTCCCGAGACGAAGTCGAAGGAAACATTGAGACTCGACGGGAAACAATACTATTTCCCGAGAGATTAAAGAGTAAGTGCTTTGTTATACAACGACAAAGAACAAATAAACAACATTCACGCAAACAACTTTATTTCATGAAAACGTTAATGAACATGATTTTAATAATAAAAGTGCCTCTGCATGTACTGAGCTAAACGGTTATAAACAGTATCTCAACAATTTAACACCACTTTTTGTAAAAATTAATGGTCACATTGCACCTGAAAAAGCCCCTGCATGAAAATTCACAGTCTCCTGGCTGTGCGAGGCAGCACTCTGGGTCATTACAGGTGATTGGGGCAACTAGTAGAGTGAGTACAAACTAAATCTTCCGGTTCACTTTCTGCTACAATTTCAGTGCTAGCTGACTCTGAGCTGCTAAAGCAAACACTACTAAAAGAGTAGGAAATTTTCTTTTGCTTTGTCTCTGAGAGTTGCCTGGAATACAAACGGATGCTGCTCTCAGATTTATGCCCGGAAACACGCATAATATGCCGGATTTCAAAATTACACTCATCAAGTAACGACACAGCTGTCGTCCTAATACAATGATTCGTGTACGTTTGTGAAAGTTCCAACTCCTTGGAAATTCTACTCACTAAAGTACCTAAAGTGTTTTTGCTAAGAGGGAGATTACATTGCCAGATTTCATCTGTTTCTTTAAAATTTTCCCTTCCTTTAGGTTTCTGCTATAAACAAGGTAGTTTAGGATTCAGCTTTGATAGATAAAGTTAAAAAGCCTTTACTGGACAAAATGGATCCTCTTGCCGTTCATACATACGACCTTCGCCTGGGGAATCATCGGCTTGGTCTTTACCTCTGTGGTTCTTGTCCAGCTCATCTGCTGCTTGATAAACAAATTTTTTCCCTGTCGTATCGGTCTGCACGGCGAACAACTGCTCTGTGAGAAGTCGAAGGCTTTCTCTTCCACGACGAATTAGATGAAACATAATGTTGAACCAAAGAACTTGCTGAAGGGTTTTTGGATCAGGAAGAGCAGGATTGTAAGACCATTAATTTTTCTCGAGATCTTCCCTCGATACAGAGTTGTGACATTCCACGTTGCCAAAGCTTTGTCGTTTTAAATGAACAATTTCTGCCTCGTAAACTTGATTTCATTAGCAAATTCTTCATCACCAATAATATTAAAATTTCTTTTAAGTAGAGAATCTCATTGAAGACCTAGCCTAAATCCCATCGAGGCAGATTTTTTGTAGTTTCCTCCACTCTTTTTTTCTCGCAGTTGGGTAAAAGGCAATCAAAAGTTCATTGAGTTCTTCCTTCGACATTTTCTCAAGGTATTCAATGTCTTTCGATGGAGATTCGTTGGGGAAAATGTCGTTGCAAAATGCTAAAAGGGTTGCAACAGCATTTCCTGTTAGCTACTGTGTATTTTCTGAATTTTTCTTCTCTATTCGATGCTGAATGTCTTCTTTCGATAGACTAAAAAAACGTTGTTTCTTACCTTTGGCTCCATCTCAATCGTAACTGGTCGGAGCGGACAACAACTTTTCATTTTGAATTTTGAGTTGCAGTTTGATACTATTAAATTCTTAGAAAATTTTTGCGGATCAAACTGTGGAACGACATGGACTCAGAAAAGCTCTGAGTTCCAGACGGGACTCAAAAACTCAGAGTTTTTCTGAGTCCATGGCGTTCAACAGTTTGATCAGCAAAAATTTCCTAAGACTTTAATTTTTCATTTGTCGCCCAGTGGGAAACATTGCATTTATCTAAGGCCTCGTGACCACAAATCAGCCAATCACATTTAGCGTTAAACACTAGCTATATAACAATATGATTTGGGATACAAATTTCAGATGTGCTTGTTACTATTTAATACTGAACACGAACATAGTTCGTGTGGGAGCTTGGTAGATCTCATACGACTAGTGGACGTTCGTCAAGCTCGTTCTCTCAGAAAAACGATTTCTGAGCCCTAGACGGGAATAGAGCCCAAAACTTTCTGAAGACCGGTGAGACGCTCTAACCATTGAGCTACCACGACTCAGATGATGAGCTAGGGAGTAGGTTCGTCATATGTACTGCTTAAGCGGAAGTAACGATATGATAATAATGATGTAAATACTTAATGTCCACTAGTCATCGGAGATTTACCAAGCTCCCACATGAAATAAGTTCGTGTTCAGCATTAAGTATTTACATCATTATTATCGTATCGTGACTTCCGCTTAGGCAGTACATATGACGAACCTGCAGCCTAGCTCACCATCTGAGTCGTGGTAGCTCAATGGTTAGAGCGTCTGACCGGTCATCAGAAGGTTGCGGGTTTGATTCCCATCTAGGGCTCAGAAATCGTTTTTCTGAGAGAACGGGCTTGACGAACGTCCACTAGACGTATGTGCTTGTCACTTTCATTTATATTCTTTGTGCGACTAGAAATTGACGCATCCATGTTGATATGACATTACAACAACAAATGTACGTTTTAACAATTCTTAAAACAAAGAAAAAATTAATCTAATAAAAACAACCTTTTTTTAAAAAAAAAATAAAACGTCGGTGTACTCGTAATAAAAAGTTCTAACGTCATGTCCACGGTGATATCCTTTCCGTACGGAGGCGTATAAGTATCATCCGACATCCGAGTTGCAAATGTCTGAGGTCCGAGACCCGAGCTGTAAAAGTCCGAGGTCCGAGTTGTAAAAGTCCGGGATCCGAGATATAAAAGTCCGAGATCCGAGTTGTAAAAGTATAATCAAGATCCGAAGTCCGAGTTCACTCTAACAGTTAAATATGCATTCAGAGGAGGAGGACGAGGGTTCGAAGGAGGTCAATAATTCCATTTGCTTGTTTATCGTTTGTTTGTTCGTTTGTTGATTGCTTGGTTAGTTAGTTCGTTTCTTTGTTTGTTTGTTATGGCGTGGATTATGTGACCAATCGCCGGAAAATTTGTTTTGTCGTATTTCATATCGCATTTATATGCGAGATGGCCGACAAACATCGAACTTCACAGATACCTAACATAATGTAAATTTTAAATGGAGCGGGACGGGTAACACTGATTCCACCATTCTTTTTGGTCAAGCGTTTGGTTACAGTTGTTTGGTAAAATCATTCGAGCACTTGGCCGAATTCCAGTCGAGTTTTTTGTCGACTATTTGGCCGGGGTTTTGGCTAATTTCTTCGCAGGGATTTTGGTCAGCATTTTGGCTGAGTCGAGACGCATAAAAAATAAGAAAGAAACCACCGTTGGGTCTAAGTTCCAACAATTCTATTACGTTTTTCCTTTTCATTTCAGCAAAAAAAGTTGGCCAAATGGTAGCTTTCTCTAAGAACGCCGTCAAAAGTTGACCAAACCTTCGGCCAAAAATTTGGCTAACCATTCCGTTTACCCGTTTCTATTCTGGGGTTATCCCCCCTCATCGAAGGCGACGATAGATGCATTAATAACAAAAACGAAAAGGCAGAGTACAATTTAATGTCAACTTATGGCCTCTGTATAATCTGGCTTCAACAGACGATACATCTCACTTGCATTGGCATTAGGGCGAGTATAGCTCGATAAGTGCGACGCTCACTGCTTGCAGTTAGAGCACTCTGGCAAATGGCTTTGATGTCCCACATTTGTGAGGCATCAAGGTGACTGTAAATAGCAGTTACCTTCATCCTGCTCATCAGCACTACACTGATGAGGCCCAAAAGGCCGAAACGGTTCCGTCTGTAGTTATATATATATATATATATATATATATATACACCCGATTAGACATCTTGGAACCGCTTGAAGCATTCCAGCCACTGGATCCCTCCATAGCGCGAGTGCGTATAGTAGAAGACGGTGAAATTCCTATAGTTACTCCAATGCGAGTCCACTGTGCTTTGCTAAAATTGAACAAACACAAAGCATCTGGCCCTGACGGTCTTCCGAACTGGCTTCTCAAAGAATTTTCTGATGTTCTGGTAGACCCAATTACTAACATAATCAATGCTTCGTTTAGAGAACAAGAGTTGCTTACGTCCTGGAAACACGCTAATATATCGCCAATTCCAAAAACTAAACAAGTCATCAACCCCAAAAAAGAACTTCGTCCGATCTCACGTACATCATCTGTTTCCAAAATTGCTGAAGATTTTATTGTATCGGATTACATCAAGCCCGCAGTTATGAAGATTCTTGATCCCAATCAACTTGGAACCATTTCAAATTCTTCCACCAAAATGGCTATTATAAGCATGCTTCATAAATGGTACGGTGAAACAGATGGCACTGGTTCAACAATTCGAGTCTTGCTTTGTGATTTTCGGAAAGCATTCGACCTCATAGATCACTCTTTACTCGTCGCTAAGTTGAAACTGTTAGATATTCCGGGGGGCATCATTAATTGGATTATTAGTTTTTTATCTGGCAGATCACAAAGGGTTGTACTTGGTAATGACTGCTTGTCGGAATGGGGAAGGGTGCCATGTGGTGTACCTCAAGGTACTAAGCTAGGTCCATGGTTGTTTCTGATTATGATAAACGATCTGATTGTATTCGAGCGTTTCTGCATCTGCAAATATGTTGATGACTCTACTGTGTCTGAAACTGTCCTTAAGGGTGATCAGAGCAAAATATAGCTTGCAGCTGACGAAGTAAATCTGTGGTCAAAGTCTAACCTGTTTCAATTAAATTGCGATAAATCAATTTCAATTAAAATTTTAATTAAATCGCGAGGGGTTGTTGTGTATTAAAATGCTCAGATTAGGCCTGGTTTCCACTAGGCGGAATTTTTCGCGCGCACTTCTTTTCCTTGTTTCCCATTGGCTCTTGAGAACCTACAATTCCTGAGAGCCAATGAGAAACTAGACAAAGCCAGTGTGCGTGGAAAATTCCGCCCAGTGGAAATTAGGCTTAACGACTATCTAAACGTAGTACAAAATATACATTAACGTCAGGGGCTCATTATTTTACGGAACGGACGCCTTTGTCACATTATTAGAGAGTTTACATGTAGATTTGGCTACGAGTACGACTACGAATGACTACGAGTACGCCTTGTAAGTGAATATTCTGAGTAAGTCAATTTTTGAAGCAACAGCCGTGCTTTTCACGCAAGATATTATAAAGGAGAAAGAACTGATTCTTATTTATGAAATAACGAGGCGAAAGTCACCGGAATTTCCACACTGGTGATATGGAACAGTGTTTTTCCAACTCCTAGTGTGGTCAACCTGAATTTTCAAAAATCTCGTACTCGGCAGAGCGACGGCTAACTACATTTCATAGTACGTTTCTGTGAGTTGCTATTTTTACTCAATTATCTTTGCGAGTAGCAATTTGGTGAACAGTACCGCTTTGCTTCAGGAAGCCAATCATCTTCAGTTGTCTTTATGCAATGCTTTCCATGGTACCAATGTCTGCAATGACAGCACTGAATCATTGGAGCGTCTCTTATGACTGGCAGTCGACAAACACTATACAGTGGCACAATTTGTTTGATTTTGAATTGACATGGTGATTTTGAATTGACATTTTTTTTTTGCTCATTCAGCATTTGTAGGAAACATTGTGAAGTGCTGCTTTTCTAAGCAGTTAATCGAATGACCTCTCATTCGTTCTTGGTCAAATTGGAATGTACTTGGCGACTTTCCTAAGCAAATGGCAGTTGCATATGCCACTGCGAAGGCACCACAACTACTTCCTCCTCTCTGAGTCTGAACATCTGCAAATTGTAACGTAAGTGTATTTTCTTCAGCCATCAACATTGAAGCAAATAGTTGTTTTGTTGCCTCACCAGCCGATGAGTGTACACTATCATAGACCATGACAGTTGATTGCACTGTACCAACTGTACTGATTGTGAGCCAGTGATTCTTGTCATGCAAGATCTGAACGAACTTTTGCGTCTGCAATGTGAAGCTGAGCAGTAGACCCAGGCAAGTATTTTGGAAACCAGCATTTTCAAGTTTCTCTTTAAATTGGTTGATGTCATCTGTGAGCCATTTTCCTGATTGGACAGTTACTTTATTATTTTTATGTAGGGTAAAATGTTCACTACGGGCCCGTGGCTGCTGTTCTGGTTGTTGTGGATGGGTGACCACATCATGAAGGCCCTTGTCAATCAGCATCATATTCTCTTCAGTCATTCTCTGGAGGTTGTTTTCCTTGCGAAGACTGGTTACCAGCTTGTAAGCGAAATGGATTTTTGTCCTTTTGGATCTTTCAAACTGTTGCTGAAGTTTATCTTTATCATTACGTCAATTTGGTTGCGGTTGGTCAACGTCATTAAAGTGCTCATCATCAGGAAGGTCGTGAAACTGCTTATTGTCGGGAAAACCATTTGACTGCTCATCATGTACATCACCTTGGAGCTGGTCAGGGTCGATTTCACATTTTTTCAAAGACCTGTTATCATGCTCTAGCTGCTCAATCGTCGACACGAATAAATGCTCACTTTCTTCATCATCCTTTGCTTGGGACAAGCCCTTGGATGCATCTTCACGAACAGCAGTCACTAAATTGTTCACTGTTTCATTAGGTTTTAACAGGAACTGGTTATGACATTGCCTTGTCTAGTGTCAGGTGCTGGACCCACTTCATAATCAAGAGATCTTGGCCTCTTCCTCCCCGACATTTTTTCTGCTTGGTTGCGAGATTTCCGACGAAGTTCTGTGAGGTTCCAATTTTAATGGCTAGAAGTTGTTTGGACATTGATTCCAATGCTTATCTTGGCTGCCAGTATGTGGTAACAGCTTGTTGCTGATGGGCGTGTGGTACTTTATATTTGTATTATACCGAGTATTCAAGGGAAACACATTTGTAAGAGACCGCTGGACGGAGAAAAGGGGGGGATTCAAGCAAGGATTCGTGTAAGGGATAAATGTGTATAGGGGAGGAGAGAAAATAACGGATATCCGGCCTTACATTAATGGCGACGAGTGGAAAGTCGAACCCATACAACAAGTGAGCAGTGTAGTGACTACGGTCACTTCTTAAAACATAAAATAATTGATCTAGTTGAACTACCAACGTCAGAAAATATGTATTTCAACGAAGTAAGTCAACAATTGTTCTTTGACCCAGATAAACATCCAGAAGTAATATTTAAAAATCGAGTAGGAGTGCTATATCGGATATAAAGCACGAAGCGACCGCCGAGTGTTTTAGATCCGGTAAAGCACGAACTACGAGTTTTTTCAATGGCTTCGAAAAAGAATCCCTCAACACGCCAATCTAAGAAGAAAATTTGAAAATTGACGTCTTCTAAGCCGAAAAAATTCGACAAGAAAAACAAGCGTATTTTTATCACATATAAAGATACTACACGGTTATGGTTTTCCTTTGTGTTTTCCTTGTGAATTGTTAATGAGTTTTTGAAGATACGTTAAAGGCTTTACTCGAATTTATACAAACATGTGAGTTAAGATATAATGCTCAATATCCAGACCCTCCGAAAGTATCAATATGCAGCTGTGGAGATATGGAAAGTTGAGAACGCAGCTCGAGATAACTCTCAGCTTAAACCAACATTGGCTCAATATGATAAAATTCGGGATGAATGGCGAGCTAAAGACAAAGTAGCAAAATTATTGGGGATGTATGCATCGGAGCGATTATATTCCGATTGGCAAGTGGTAGATCCTGATGAATCAATTAGAAATAATGCAAAATGGCCAGAATTTGTGAGGAAAATGCACGAATTATATAAACCGACAGAAAATCTGACACTCAAGAACTTTCATTTTAGAGCATTGACGCAACAAAACCAAGAATCCTTCCCGGCCTTCTGTAACCCGCTTGAAAAGGAGGCTAAGCTAGCACTGCCATTTTAAATGTAACCGTGATAATTGTCCAGCAGAAATGATAGCAGTCAGGGATCAAATAGTAATTGGTACACATAACAACAAGATACGAGAAGAAGCACTGAAATGCTCTTGGGATCTTACCAACTTAAGACGTGAAGGCATGAAAATAGAAAGTGCACTGAGAGGTGGAGCTGAGATAACTGGGGAATCCATTAATAAATTAGGTAAATTCCCGTATTTACGTATGAAGAAAAGGGACATAGCGCAAAGAACAGTGAAGAAAACAATAAACTGTTATAACAGTGGATATCAAATAACTGGCCCCATTATGAAAAACAAAGCAGTATGTCCAGCAAGAAATGTGAAATTTAACAAAGGTGGCAAAGCTGGACGCTTTGGAAAAGTTTGTAAGAGTTCTGAAGATCTCCGGCAAGTTCAGCCTGAAGATGAGAGCAAAGAAGATGGAGTATATAACATTAACCTGTTTAGAATCAAGGCATCAACGAGATCAGTTAAACCAAAGATGTCATCACGGATACAAAATAAGACTGATTTTAAAACACAACTGATAGTAAATAATTGCCTTGATACATTGATAATCAACACAGGTGCACAAGTTAGTGTCTGTGGAACTGTTCAAGCTAAAAGGTGGAATATGTTGGGAAAAATGATCCCCTCAAATACCCCTATACCGGTACATGGTCAAGCTAGATGTGCAGTTACATTTGGACAAACATCTGTTCCAGTCGTTTGGCATATCATCTCAGGATCTTGTGAGCCAATATTAGCAGGGAAGATGGCGTTACAGCTTGGTATCATCGATCTCAACGCCAACCCAGATGTTCTTATGACAGAGGCTGGAAATAAAGGGAATCTCCAAGAAATACTTATTAAGTATCCACAGAAATTCGAGGGCATTGGCAAGCTTCATAACCTCCAGGTTACATTACATGTAAACAAGGAAGTCAAACCAAGTACCTCAAAGATCATTTCCATATCACCTGAAAGAAAGAGCCCAGAAGGTAATTGAAGATATGATCCATCAAGATATCGTTGAGGAACACCCCAGAGATGAACCTGCACCCTGGGTTGCAAATGCGGTTTTGGCACCAAAGGACGATGGTAGTATTCGGGTTACAATGGATGTCCGCAACGTGAACAAGGCGTTACACCCAATAAACCACCCTATCCCTCGACATGAAGATATTAAACCAAAGTTATCTGGATGTCGAGTCTTTTCAAAGATGGATTTCAAAGCAGCTTTCTGGCAGATTGAATTAGAGCCTGAGTCAAGGTACTTGACGGTATTTCATACCAACGATAAGTTGTATCGGTATAAGCGTCTCAAACCATCTCAAGGAGAATTAAATGCTGCACTTCTTCCTATATTTGCACGTATCCCTTATGTGCATTTAACACGTTATGACCTCGTCGTGGCTGCCATGACGGACGAAGATCATGACCGTTCAGTTGAACTATGCATGCAGGCCATCTCTTATGCAGGCCTGACACTAAATGCAAAAAGGTGTCAATTTGGGAAGAAGGAAATTTCGTTTTGGGGGATGATCTACGGAGAACATGGGGTCAGACCGGATCCATCGAAGGTGGAAGCACTTGCATATCTTACTGCTCCGTCTAGCAAGGAAGAGTTGATCAGCTTCTTATGTACGAGGCAGTCGAATTCGGATTTTATTCCCAATTTTGCTCAGAGGGTCGGCAAAACTTCCAGAGTTGACAAAAGGGAAAGCAAGATTTTTCTGGGACAAGGAACACAAGGATTGATTGATGCATTCCAGAAAGATGTACTTCTTAGATACTTCGATATGAGCAAGATTCTTTAGGGAACAAGATAACTGCATGAGGTTGATCCCATCACTGTGAAAACTTTCAACTGAGGGTTATGTACTATTCTTTCTACATCTACCATCTGTTTTGCTCATGCTTCTTGAGAGACTTGATTTAGAATGTCTGGTGCTTGCCTTTGAGAGAAATTATTACTCACCTTGTTGCTTTTCACAACTTCCCCTTTGACTCGCTGAATAATTTCCTCTGGCGAACAGACATTCATGTCTGGTATTGCGAGATCTTGAAAGAAGCCTTTGAACTGAGAGTGAAGGAGGTAGTTGCCTAGACTGTGTTGTCCCCGAGTAATTTCACACATGTAATAGGTTTGCTGGTAATACAGTGCCAGAATCATACAGTCGATTGGCGACTCTTTCCAACCTTGTAGCTGCTTGATAACATAGTTAAGTGCTTCTGATTGGTTTGACGTCACCCCTCTATAAAGGTTGTAGATGCCATGTGCTTCCAACACCCATCTACCAATTGAAGTTGCATCTGGGTAAAGATTTCTAACGAAGTACTCATAAAATGGAGCACTGCCTTTCTTCTCCATCTCTTGTAATTGTTTCTCGTATTCCTGCTGTGTTGATTGATGGAAAAGATTTCGGACATCTTTCATGTACTCCTGCACATCTCGTGATGGAGCCCCATGAACTCTGAGCCATCTAAAGACATCACGAATAATGTGATTCCAACAGCGAAGTCTGGTTACTTTAAGTAGCTTTGAGGTGACTGCATTTACTATATCTTTCTCCTCATCTGTGACCAGAGGATGGTTAGTTTTGTTGAGGGATAGAACACACTTTAACACTTCATAAAACATTTGCTCATGGCAGTACTCGAACTTGCGTTCATGTACCAGGAATGCTGCAGGAATTACAGGTGATTCTTTGAAAAGCGTGTGTCGGAAAAAAGAATAGAGATGTAAAAATCGCCAAGTTGACAGGTGGTGTCATATGAAATTAGCTGGGGAGTTGGTGATTGCAGAACGAGCACTTTCTCAAATTCATCCAAAACTGATTTCAGCCCACACACACACATAGCAAATTGGGATGTGTCTCTATCTTATGAACAAATTCTGGGATATCCAGGGCAAGCTCGTGTAGGTTGAACGAAGAGTCATGTGATATTCTCTGTTCCTTCAGTCTCTTATTTCTAATATTCTCTACCTGTTCAAAATTTCGAGTTTGCAAGACTGGTGCATGGGGTGCCGAAGTGGTCTTGCTGATGCACTTTTTGTACACTTTTAATGTGGTTACCTAAACACAGTCATTTTCCAGGCCTCTCATGGCCGATGGGTATGTGCGAATGTATGTGCGATCACTACGGTGCTTTGCATTTCCGTGAGCGAAATCACGAGCAGCTTTTTTATTTCCAATAAAATGAACCAAAACATTGCCATTTGATGGAATCAGTTCGTATGCATGCTTTACAAATTCACTGGAAGGGCTACTTGGTGTATCACCTTGGAAGTAGGTCTTTTTTATTGCTGGATTTTTCTTGGAAGTTTTCTTACGCCATTGTTTATCCATCTATACAGATCGCATCTCCAGTCCTCTAATAATGTCAATGAATTTGCAGGGTATGGGTTAGGGTTAGTATACCAGTTGTATTGTATATTTGCCTGTACTCTATAAGGAGTGTATTAGTATACCTATACTAACACACTTCTTATCATATGATAGCGAGTGCAATTAAGGATTTACGCTACGAGTGATATTTGAAAATTGTGAACATTGTGCTCCTCTCAACCAATTCGAATGCAGTGATTTTGTAATGCATATAATAAAGAAGGTTACAAAGTAACTATACCCCATTGATTTTTAATACCAAATCATTACACGTGAACATTTATATATACAGGTTACATGCACAGTGTATTAAGGCTCATCAGTACATGTAGAAATCACCCAAGGGGGAATCCTAGTATCGATCTAGTGTTTCGTCACTTCATTTGTTTATAAAGTCTAATTTCGCCACACGCCAAAACTACATAATGCGATAATTCATTTTTTCAATGGCAGCTGTAAATTTCTCACTTTCACTTCTATGCGGCGTTTACTGTGATTTTACGGGAACAACAACGAGCGAACATAACGTAGAAGACTAACTTTTGAGTAGTAAATAATACTGAAGTGAACAAACCTTTCTTAACCGCGTTGTTTGAGGAAGTATACACGAAGATCTGCCCGGCTTTGGCCTACAAGGAGGAAGCGTAGACGCTTTCTCGCAATCGGGTTTTTTTAGAATGGTGATGATGTCCTATAATACAATCGGCGTAGCTGATCTTTCGTATTCTGGGACCACGGACTGGATAGCACTAACACACATTTGCATTTCCCGTGTAAATTTCAGCAACTTCGTGATCGTCTATTCGTTCCGTAAAATAATGTGACGAAGGCGTCCGTTGCGTTCCGGTTCGTAACGTCACAGCATTTGCTTGGGTTGTCTGTGCTGCGGGCTCTCATTTTGCGGGCGCCATCTTGTTTGGTCCTCCGACAGCTGAGCGAGAACAAAATGTTTGCGGTCAAATTCGCAAAAATTTCATGAGAGAAAAAAAAATTTTGTTCGTAGCCTTCATTAAATAATATTGAATGATTCAGTTACTAAATTTTTTTCCAAAATGCCGTTTTGTGTTGCTTCGGGCTGCTTCAACAGAGGTTCTCGACAGTTGCGTCAAACTAAAGGAGTTTCTTTCCACTCGTAAGTACAGGTTTTTTGTTTATTTACAGCGGACCCACGTGTTTTTCTTTCCTATTTTCCCAGGATACTCAAAGAAAGTCACCGACAATATTTAAATTTTAACACTTATAGAAATACGAAAAAGGATTCGAGACAACCTTCACTGTTGTATAGGCTGGCAGTGAGTTCGTAACGCATCTCTTTAATGCTGGTTTTTCAGTACTCAACACGTTTGTTTACGCAAAGAAAATTAATAAGTACCTTGCAAGTTTTCGCTCACTTTTTTATCAATGTTCATTATTACGGGTTTTTTTAACTTTACCACACTTAGATTACCTTAATACAAAAGCATAAGCAAAACTAAAACCCCTCCAACAAGAGATAGCAAGTTGGCATTGATTTTAATAACAAAAACAAACAATGGAGAGGTTTACTGGGGGAAATAAATATGCCATGATGACATATTCATATGTATGTCAGTATATGAATAGTAGGAAAGGAGGTGGGTTGAAAAAATTAACACACAGGTCTGCCAAGGTTCATGCAAGTACCTTTAGGCGTGATGGCATGCCCCCTAGACTATGGTAGCTATTTTCCAGTTGCTAAGGAAGTGAAATTCCTTCTCTGGCACCTGCAATTTTGTTAATATATATATATATATATATATATATACACACACATATATGTGGATACAAGGCAAATACAAGATACGAGATACAAATATGAGATTAGTATGATAAATATGTTTCCTTATTGTTTGATACTTTTTGAGTACTTGACAGAGTGGTCCTATTTGGCCTGAGCACAGCACTGCACTGTTGCGTAGTTCAGCTACTGTGCTGCCATCCTCCACTGCCCACCTTAGGAAGAACCCTGTAAAGTGGAACTAGAATGTTTTGCTACCAATAAACCAGGTGAAAAACCCCCATCATCTTTGCCAGGGGCAAGCTACAAAAATTAATGAATTTTGACAATCCCTCCCTTTTACTGATTTACAGCTATCGTAGGCAGAAATGAGTTTACTGTTGCATTACCAAAGGCCTTCTATTGACAAATACAATTGCATGTGGCATTAGCCAAATAATGTAAAGATGCATATTTAACTAGTGGATCAACCCCAGCAAGTGATCAACCATACCTTTATGGAGTTGTGACCATAATAAAACCATGACAATTTCAACATGTTATAGATTTCCCAGTGCAGAAAAGTTTCCAGAGAAGCATAAAATGTGGGTGGCATTCACCAGTTTGACACGAGGCAAGGATTTTGTGCCAACAGCACATAGTCGATTGTGCTCAGAACACTTTGAAGAGACTATGTTAGATAAGACAGGATTAGCAAATACACGGCTTAGACCAAACGCAATCCCTACACTCTTTCCACCTCAACCACAGGTAACTAATGAAACAAAAACATATGATAAAATTATACAATGTACTGTAATGAAATACTGGTACCTAAACATTTATATAGTGGTAAATTACTAATAAACAGTATATACATATAAGATGCATGACATTGCAAAATAGATTCAATTTCTTACAGTCCTCAGCAACCTCTTCAACTTCCCAGAAGACAAGTTATGCATGTTTGGATACCAACACCAATATTGAACACCTTGAAGCAACAGCTGCCCAGCTTTCACAAACTAAACAGAGATGTCTATTACCTGATTCAGACAAGACAGGATTAACAAAGACTCAGTGGAGATTACATGTAATTTCTACACAGTTCCCATCACAACCACAAGTAAGCATACTTTTTCTAAAATAAATTGGTACAATTACACAAACTACTAAAATACCTAAACAATTGAATTTATAATTATAATCATAAGATAATATTATAAAAAATCATCCTAAGCTGACATTGCATAACATTTGTAAAACTATACTCGAATTCCGTTTTCTTGCAGGCCACAACCTGCTGTGCTTCTTGCAAAAGAACTTATGAGTGCTTGGTCACAAATGCTGCTAGTGTTCAACAACATGAAACTGCTGAGTCACCTCTTAAACAGAAATGCCTCTTACCTGAAATAGACATGCCTATCATGGGCCAAGAAGTTGCTTCACAAGCAAAAGCCAAACCATGTTTAGCTGACATTAAGCATGACCACTCTTATGCAATCCCAACAATTCCAAAGAAGCTGGAACAGTGTATCAAGAAACTGATGGATGCTGCTAAAAATGCATATTTGACTCAACAGCAACCAATAGCCACACCTTTTCCTTGATAAACTGTTGTTCCCAAAGCTATTCAACAATTCAATGAACCATATCAACAGACATTCTTATTTGACCATAGTTCATTTGTATACAAACATTCCACTGTAAATGAATTGTCAATAGTTTTTTTGATGAACATTAGGCTAGTATCCTTTGCCAGCTGATTTCTTCAATAACATCAAGATAAATCTAACCCTGAATATGAATTATAGTAATAATTACTAATATTTTTCTAATTTTGATTACAATGCACTTTATTTGGGGTTACATTTATCTTGATGTTTGGTTGGTATGATTTGAATATTTTCATTGTCAGTATTTTTTGGATTGACACTAATATTATATTTTGATAGTTATATTTGCCTCATGACTTGTGCAGTAGACGAAGTATTTGTAAATAAATACATTAAAACTTGGTTCACACTGAAGAGCATACGCCATAGGCCTAGGAAGCTGGGGGGTCTGAGAAACTGGGCCCCCCAATATTTGTAACAGTTGCTACTTTTTACAATTTAGTTGGTGAGGTTGGACTAAAAATATCAGCTACATGTATGAAGTAAATATCTGTAATTATTAGGGCTGAAGTTATCTAGTAGAACTCACTGGTCAGATTTTTTATTAAAATTACCCTCAAAATGCAGGAAATCGCGTATTGGAAAAATTTCACGGGGAAGCATGTCTCAGACCCCTCTGGAGGTAGGTTGTCAAATGGGATAAAAGTAACGAAGGGGTTTCACAGATCGCGAAAACAATATTGCAAAAACCTAGATCGTTCGACGTTGGATAAAATTAGTCAACTGTCAGTTGAAGTTGGTACCAGTGCCACAGCGGATTTGGACCCCTTTGAATTTGGGGTAACGATTTGGTGGGGTAACGATAGAAGGAGCCCTGAGCCTAATCATAACCGTAATCCTAAAGCCCTAACACTAGCCCTAAAATCAAATTCTAACCCTAATCCTCCACCTCCGCTCGCGGGAAATCATTTGCCTTGAATTTGGATTTTGGATCCCCCACGTTTGACCCACTCTAGTGCTGCATGTATTGGACATGAATCATACATCACTGTCGAATACATTCCTGTACGAAGATTTTAAAAGCGACGTCTTAATATCCCCAAATATCAAGCATCACTTTCCCTTGTTTTGAATAAACTTTTGACTGTTGGAACTTTTCTTATACTCAAACAACTTTGTTCTAGGAACAGATTGACGATATTTGTTTAACCATTCTTGAGTTCCTGTAGTTTCCCAAACCTTTTGTTTATTTGGCTAATGCTTTGTGCACGCTTCGGAGCTGTCGGAGAAAATTAAGTTTAATTGGGGTTATGATAAAAATTTGTTAAATACAGGAGGATATATTTTAGACGATAGAAAGACAATAGGAACACAGGGAATCTAAAATTGTTTTTTGGACTAAAAGACATAATCTTTCAGCTTCACGTAATTATGAATTTCAATATATATAAATAATTTTACTTGGTTAACAAAAAAACCCCAAAAGAAAACAAAAAACAGACGGCTCTCATCTTGTTGAATGGGGTCGCTAGACTAATCTTAATTAGTGTGTTGCTACTTATATTTGCTGACGGGCCCGGAACCATTTGAGAATGGATGAAAGTTTTATTTTTAAAAAACATATCTGATCAAAAATAACCATCATTGCTTGTTTTTGAATTGAACATTTTTGATCACAGGCATGCAACTGGGATTCTTACGAGGAGTCCCAAGTGTTCTAGTGGAGTTTCCGCCGGAAAATTTTTGAATTCTTAAACTTCTAAAAGGCCATTTCTAGGTACCTAGGAGCACTTTTCACAGGTATATGTAAGCTCTATAAAGCAGGTTTCATCTATGTATTTTTATGACATACAGGATTACTGGACGTAAATAAATTACTATTTTTCGTATTCTTACGGTTTGTATGGTTTCCTGGAGGTCATAGGCATTTTCAATTTTTTCTTTTCTTTTGTATTTCTTGCTCTTTTTCCGCACTTTTCCTTATAGTTCTCTTCTTTCCCGACAGGAAACGATTTTTGTCGATGAAATTTACAAATAGAGGTGTCACATCTCCCACACACCTTCTCTAGTGACGGCTCTTTTCTAAAGGCACTCTCTTACAAACACACAATAAAATCACAAATCCTCCATGATGTAAATGTGCCACAAGTAAACATACAAGAAAAAAACATTCTTTAACTCCTTCCTGTCCGTATTGGTTCTCAGCGACTTTAATATTTTACTCTGGCTAACGCCAGACGATTTTACTCGTCTAGGGGAAAGTCCTCGGACAGGAAAGAGTTATCTACTCCAAAGTAGATAGAGAGTAGATAAATCAGGAGTAGATAAATCAGTACTTTTGGAGTAGATAAATCAGTACTTTTAGATCAGTACTTTTGGAGTAGATAAATCAGAAAGCTATTCAGACTTTTTAGGAAAGAGTTAAACTGATGAACTTGGATGCTGCCAAGTTTTAAAAAGAATTGTCAAATGCGGCTCCCGTTGCCACCTGGAACGAGTGCGATTGCGCAGACTGTTATGTCTGAAACCGAATGGTTGGGGTCATTGGATCATCAGGCGACGGGTTTGTCAACATCAAAGTTCCTTACAGAGCGAAGATGTTCGGCAAATTTGTTGGAGGGACCAAACACAAACCCAAACTATTGACAATTGAAGTATGGTATGAAACTCTTTGATCTATCTTTTTGTTCACTTTTATTCTCACACAATAGGTCTTCGCATTTTTGAAGATGTTCTGTGAGCTATTTTACTCAGGAATTTTCTGTGTCTCTGACGGGAATCATAATTGTAACCTTCTGTTCGCCGGTGAGATGTTGCAGCCATTGAGCTGCTGGGACTCAGATTGCAAACCGAAGGCGACGTTTGAAGTTCTTCGGAGAAGGTTAGAGGTTGGTCTCTCGTTTAAGGCTCTGTATAACAGTTCCTGAAGCATCTGCGAAATGTATCTCTACTTTTCATGAGGTAGCAAATTTCCTCGAATACCATTTGAAATAATCATGAAATCTCCCAAAAGAATTGTTCTGGTCTAGTTTCTCAACCATGCCGTCTGAGTTTGAATTGCCATAACCAAACGATTTTCCCACTGTTAGGGTTTGTCCAATATAAGTTACCACGTTGCTGTCTTCCTTGTTAACCGAAGTTATCCGAGCTTCCAGACCAAGATTCGATAGACTATATGTCTAAACATACCCCTAATTCAAACATTCATCAGAACCCTCAACCAAGAAATATCACTGACCGAAGTTTTTAATCCTAAACTATATGTTTAAGCCAACTATTAATGTTATGTGACTAAAGGGCCTCTGATCTATTATTTCAATGCATTTACCATTGTTAAAAGGCCCTTCGTTTGTCTTCATTTTCTTCACGGTAATCTGATTTTAAAGTAAACAATCTAGCAACCATTTTTCAAGACTCACATGACGAACGATGGTGCGTAGGCAGTTTTGAACGACTTGAAGTAAACAAAAAGGGTAGGGACAAAAAGTAGGTTTAGAAAAACTGACGTTTCGAGCGAAGGCCCTTCGTCGGAGTAAAAGGTAAAATAAGATGAAAAGTAACTGCTGTTTTTAGAGGGAGAAAAATCATGTGACAAAAAGTCAGATGACCAATAATAAAACAGAAAAATCAATAAACTAATTAATGGAATGTAATTGGTGGAAAGTCATTTGACATTTTAAATCGTAGATCTGTTAACCGAAAAGAGAGATCAGTTAGCCAAAAATGTCGTTTTACGGCACTTTAACATATAGTACTAAACATTCGTTAGCTTTTCCATATGAAAATTTTTGTCATCTCCCAAACTTCCAGCGGAAATGATAGCCGCAATTGACAAAAAAGTAGTCTCAGTTTCAAACTTGGAACCATTTATCGCTATGGAATCAATGAATGATTCGCATTCATTTACTCTCTCATTAAGTTGCACTAGCACTTGTCTAGCACTTGCGGTAAAAAGGTTAGCTTGTTAAACTTTATTCCCTCGGATTTTATTTTAATTTGTGTAATTTATACCTTCACAAGCCAATGATTTGTCTAACATGGGCGGATAAAAATATTGGCTTGTATGCCTTATTTCCTTATAGTTAGATCTAACGACGAAAGGCTCGTTCTTCAAGCTTTATGAAAACTCAGAAAAGTTGGGAATTCCCCAACGGGAATCGAACCCGCGTCTCCCGATTGCCGGTACGGCTATCTTACCACTGGACCATGAGGGCTTGACAACTAATCTGAGATAAATTGGGACCTGTGTCCTATGTTTGACATGCTGCTTCCATAGTTGAAAGCTGAGACATGCCTGTAATGCGATCTACATACGAGCAAACTCAATCTGCTGAGCGTAGAGAGCGTAGGTGTTTGCAAGCTTGGATATAAACAACGAAAGGCTCGTTCTTCAAGCTTTATGAAAACTCAGAAAAGTTGTGAGTTCCCCAACGGAATCGAACCCGAGTCTCCCGATTGCCGGTACGGTTGTCTTACCACTAGACCATGATGGCTCGACAACTAACCTGAGATAAAACTGGGACCTGGGTCCTATGTTTGACATGCGGCTTTCATAGTTGAAAGCTGAGACATGGCTGTAATACGATCTACATACGAGCAAACTCAATCTACAGAGCGTAGAGAGCTTTCAACTATGAAAGCAGCATGTCAAACATAGGACGCAGGTCCCAATTTATCTCAGATTAGTTGTCGAGCCATCATGGTCAAGTGGTAAGACAACCGTACCGGCAATCGGTATCAGCAAGTCCATACCACAGAGTTAATAATCAACCAGAAGTCCAACTTTGAGCGGTACCTTTGATGTTCGTGTCCCATCATCTTCCTGCCATTTAATATTTTTTTATCTTTGTAAATAGCATAAAATTCTTTCCCCCTCCCTTTGCAAAATTTAGGCGAGCAACGTGTTCCGTAAATTCCGTAAAAAGCCACGATTAACGTGGTCTGCGATGATAAATGATAGGTTTAGTTAGGACTCAAAAGTAATCGCCGCTCATAGTTTGTCAATATCACATCTCATTCCAGGGATGTTCAGGTTTTTGAAACTAGTATAGTAGATGCTTGTGACGTCGTTTGCTCTACAGTGACTAAGTGAAACTCACAAGATTAGCAATACATCTGGAAATAAACGATAGAAACTGTTCTTACTTTACATCTGTAAAGTAGTAAATAGAATACACCGGCCTGAGCAACTTATGTTGTTGTCATGGAAACCACTTGATGTCTGGTGACCTCTAATCATAAAAATAAATTGGCTTATTTCTCCACCGGCACAGTGCGTAGATCTGACGATTTGAGCATATGTAGGCATTGCAGTTCCTAGGTTTAAATCTTCCTATTTTGAACAGAAATAAGGAACAGAAATAAGGATTTTGTGTTTTAAGTTTAACCATTTGCCAGGCAGTGTTGCCAAATGGCAACATATTAATTTTACTCTGGCTAACCCCAGACGATTTTACTCGTCAAGGGGAGACCTCCTGAAAACCTGCCCGATAAAGGATGAAAGAGATCTGACAGAGACAGGTTTCCTTTGCCATAGATATGCAAAGTCTGCACAACTTCTGCCTTTTGTTTCCAGAGAGAGTCTTAATTTTGTGAGTTTCTTTTCGTCCTTGTAGGAAAAATGACGTCATAAGGCACTTGATTTGCACGTTTCAAACACCTGTATATCTCTGGAACCAGACATGGCCAGAAATTCACGACAGTTTGTTAGTTAGCATGCGCAAAAATCGATAAATATTTATTCAAAATGGCGTAAAT
>JBAHVQ010163762.1:0-20952 GCA_036872915.1 Nanipora kamurai | reverse complement strand
TATCGGGGTATACAGACATTGATTAAACCTTAATTTCTTTTGAATTTTCCTCATGAATTGTTGATGAGTTTTAGAACCATTTATACTGACTTTTTGAAATTTTTTAATCCCAGGTATGTGTATTAAATTTCAGAACATGTTAATTCAGTCAGTCCTATTAAATCTTTCCATACCAAGGCATCCCTATTCTTCTTGCATAAAATTTCTTGCCCCCCTTTTTCTCAGCATGAAATTTTGTGGCCCTCCCCAACTTTACACAAGCCTTCCCCATTCTCTAATTATTGACCAGTCCCTCAGTTACCAAGACTTCAGATGGTAAGCTAAGGTGCAGGTTTGTCATATGTGCTGCCAAAGCCACAATATGAAGGTAATCATATCATCTCTATGATATACACTTGGTCCAGTAGTTTTTATCCTGGGTAAGCCTACTTCCAGGGAAAAATCAAGTCTGAAATGAACTTCTCTGAAAATAAAACATTGCTTCTTTCATAGAGGTTGTCTCTATCAAACATTCATCCAATTTTGGTAGACACAGCAACTTGTTACTGCTTTAGACTGTCCGTTACTTGGTCTGTTGTTTTTTGTTTGGTTTTTTTTTGTATTTGTTTGTTAAGGGTTGTTTATCTTTTGTTTAATGCCCCTAACCCTTGGATACTCAACAGTCAACGTTGCGCAAAATCTATAAAACCATTAGCGAAGATGAACTAGTGTTCAGTGCGAAAATTAAGATATGAATTATCGTCGAAAGTTCTTTTGAAATAAATCAGTTATAAAACCGTCGATAATTGCGGAAATTAAGATTGTCTGCTGTAAGTAACTTCGAAGTATTTACCCGGTAATTAAACAGTTTTTTCTTCACGCCCTAAGTACATTTTTGTACCACGAATATGAATTTATGAAAAAACACAACGGGAAGCAAGTACGGCACGGTCCAGTTTGATATGCTGTAGTATATATCTCCAAACCTGTACAATCTTCGGACCAATGTTCAAGCGATGTGTGGAGAAACCGACACCTATTGTTGAGGAAGGAATAGGGTCAAACTCGTCCAGCTGGAATCTTTTTAAAAGACTTGATTTGCCGACGCCTTTGTCGCCTAAAACGATAACTTTGAAGGAATAACTTGCCTCGTCATCGCCGTCATCCATAACTTTCCTTCCGAGATAATTAATAATTCGTTACATCAACCGGAAGTAGTATAATATGGAATCACTATCCGCATGGGGTCGGTTAAATCTGAATATCATATCCAGCCCGTACGGCCTAACAAGTGAAAAGCACCATCCATCCTTTCAACAACTAAACTTATGTTTTACCTAGCGGATGGAACTATTGAGTAGGTGTCTTCCTACCCAGGGGCTGTCAATATGGAAAGCGGGCCAGCCCGGTTAGTGAGATAGCCCCTCTCGCGAGATCTCATTGCGTACATATTTTCTGGCGAGGTCTCGGCAGGTATGATGAAAATTTTGTCATGTAAACACTCATCAGGCTGACTGGTCAGCTTACCGGGATGATATCTCCTTCGCTCCTTCTCCGACTGATGCTCACAATACTGGTGCAGTACGCGGC
The DNA here is from genome assembly GCA_036872915.1 of Nanipora kamurai. Taxonomy (NCBI): domain Eukaryota; kingdom Metazoa; phylum Cnidaria; class Anthozoa; order Scleralcyonacea; family Helioporidae; genus Nanipora; species Nanipora kamurai. The sequence continues at coordinate 19,383 of JBAHVQ010163762.1, read as the reverse complement.
GCGCGACGGCTTGGAACCCACGATATTTAATTTCATTCAGCGCATGCGCCATGACATCCTCTTTCTTTCGTGGGCAAACTTCGGTTCGTAAAACTCAAAAAGTTCGCTAAAATCCTTCAAAAATAACACCCATCGAGGCGTTCTTAAAGTTAAATTCTACTAGAATGTCCTCAGCAAAGGTAAGTCCTTATGTACAAGCTGTTTTATTCGATTAAGATTTTGAAATTAGGGACAAAAATTTGCGTAAAGTCATGAACATTTATATCAACAAACACGGCGACCTAATGTATGCAACATTGAATATATCCCCTGCAGGTACCGATCTCGCAGGTGGATAAATGATTAAAATTCGTCTAGATGCCCGCTCGACGAATTAAACAAAACAAAAGTTAAGCATTTTCGATTCCCTGCAGGTACCCGTCTCGCAGGAGTCAGACCGTACAATCATTCCCAGTGTCAGCTCGGATAGTGTACCACAAAATCAGGTGTTAAAGGAGGAAATAAGTTCCTTCATTGAACAGAAAGCGGCCGAGACATTAAAGAGGACTCTACCCGACCTCTTAAACAATGCCTTTATGACACCGAATCCTAACAATTCTCCAAATGCGATAATTGAAGAAGAACCGATGGCAAAAAAGATCTAAATTAGATGATGTTAACGCACCATCGTTACCTGCCACTTCTAGCCGTGCAGATAAGTACTATGCACCTGTACAAGGAGCTACAATTTCTGAGGAGTTAACATCCTTTCTAATGTCGGCATTTACTAACCAACTCTCAAAAGAGGTTTGGAAAAATGTGATGGAACAGTATCCCGACATAAAAGGGACAGCTGAATTCCTTGTCTCCCCTGTTATGCAAACAGGGATGAAAGATCAAGCCACCAGACAATCTTGTAGCAGGCAGAATCAAACATTTTTATTCAAATTGGACAATGTTAACAACAGATCCATGGATTTTAGCAACGGTTCAGGGATACAAGATCCCCTTTGTTTGTCAACCCATACAATGGAGACAGAGACACACAAAAGCGAAGTCGCAAGAAGACATCAGTTCTATAAACAAAGCAATTTCAAAACTTCAAATGAAAAGAGCAATCAAAATTGTACAGGAAGTACCCAACCAGTTCCCTTGAACACTGTTTGTGGTAAAACAAACTTCAAAAGAAAGGCCAATTTTCAACTTCAAGAATTTGAATCGGTATGTCGAAACTTGCTCGTTCAAGATGGAGGGTCTGGATGCAGTACGCAAGCTCATTCAACCGGGCGACTTTAGTAAGAAATTAGACCTGCAAGACGCTTATTTTTCCGCTGCAATTGACGACAGTTGCAAGAATTATCTGCGGTTCATCTTTCAGGGAACCACTTACGAGTTCCAGTGCCTTCCATTCGCGCTATTCCAGGACATTCACAAAACTGTTGAAACCAATCGTAGCACTACTTCGACCCCGGGGAATACGCATTGTTATATACCTGGGCGATATCCTGATTCTGGACCAGAGTCCAGAGAGACTGTCTTCAGTGTTCCACAGCGTTATGGGTCTGCTACAACAACTAGGGTTTCTCGTCAAACAAGAGAAATGCACTCAAGCACCAACACAGTGCATCGAATTTCTGGGTTCCTTGATCAATTCCAAGGACATGACGCAAGCGGTGCCCAGCGAGAAGCTTCGAAGCCTTCAAACAGAATGCAGAAAGGCATACCAGAATCGTTGTCTGACAATGAAAGAACTGTCGGCCCTTCTGGGCAGAACGATCCATTGTGTTGAATTCAACAAGTCCTCATTGACTCTACCGCCCTTCAATATGACCATATATACGGATGCATCCAACCATGGATGCGGAGCACAATGCAACTGAGTATTGACGGGAGGACGTTGAAATCTCCAGGAGTCGAGGAACCAGATCAACATTCTCGAGTTAAAGGCTGCCCTACTGGCTATCAAGTTCTTTCTACGCACTCAAGAAATGAAGCCACAACACGTCAGTCTACAAATGGACAACTCTACGGCAGTTGCATATGTCAACAAGAGAGGAGGGAGGGACCAAGTCCTCGATGTTGGCAGATCTAGTAGTCGAGATATGGGCAGTTTGCAAACAGAACGGCATATGGATAACAGCACAGCATGTTCTGGGTGTTCAGAATGTCGATGCGGGCTGGGCTTCGCGCCATTTCAACGAACGCACCCAGTGGACCCTGGACAAGTCAACCTTCGCGCATATAGTAACGAAATATTACACTCCACAAGTCGATTTGTTTGCCTCTCGGCTAACAACCAACTTCCGAGACACGTGTCGCGACACCCCGATCCGGAGGCCATGGGTGTGGCTGCAATGACATTACAATGGAACAAATGGACGTTGTTCATTCATCCCCCGATAGTGATGCTGCCCCGCATCCTGAAGAAGATACAGGAGGATCACCCAACCTCTGTCTGCTCATTGCACCAAACTGGCCCGGTCAGACTTGGTATCCTCTACTGTTGCAGATGTTGGTCGACATTCCAGCCATTCTGCCAATGTCGGAGTCCACCATATATCTGCCATTCGATCCAGAGGCGAAGCATCCACTGTGGCAAACCATGAAGCTAGCGGTATGGCCGCTTTCCGGGGACCTTGTGAATCAGGAAGCCTTCCACCACAGGTTTGTGACATCTTTATGGCCTCATGGCGAGGTGGGACAAGGAAAAGATACGAAGGTCCCTGGAAGCTATGGACTAGCTGGTGCTTGTCGAGGAATCAATGTCCATTTTCAGCCTCAATAGCAGAAGTGTTCCTATCTGAACATGTGAGATCGTCAATGCTTACACAATTGAATAAGTCCCGATGTATAATTGTCACCGCAGCACCGGTATCCACTAAGGTTTGTACCTGCTCTCCTTTCACTTGACTATACGTAAATGCCGCATTCTCCGTGTTTACTCTTGTTACATTGGCCGGATCTGCCTTGTCGGCTTTCTTCTTTTCTTCATACGCAGGCGGGATCACCTCCGTCCTGACCCCGCTATGTAGGCGTTTTCCTGGAAGGGTAACTCCGGGTGCGGGCTTGGGCAGTTCTCTTGAAATGACCGATTTTTTCACAGGCAAAGCATTTCCCATTCTTTGGTCGGGAGTTCCTTCGGTTTGACACCAACATCTGCTCCAGTATGAGCGTTTGTTGTTCCACTAGTTGAGTTGCCCATTGTGGCGCTCCTGAGTTTGAGTCCCCGATTCTTGAGTCCGTTGCTTTGTTTCCTTTGGGTGATACTTCATGTAAACTTTGGTGTTCAACACCCGCTATGTTTGTTGAGAACCGTAATGTCTTGAACATTGCCTTTTCAACGACGTACAAAGCTTCTAGTTTGAGCGCGACGCTAAGAGTTTCGTCAAGCGTCGGGGAAGCGGACTGGCTAACGCCTAAACGTAACTCCACCGAGTCAAGCGATGAGATAAACTTATCAATCAGTTCTTCTTCTCTTCCGGGAAAGGCTTCCATCGACAATCGCCGCAAATCCGTGGCCAAGTCAGCAAAATCTTCTCCCTCCTTCCTTTTTTGTGTTGTTAAAGGCCATTTTGTCGATTGCTCTCTGATTCTCGGGTTGTAATTTCGAGCGGCGTACCTCAACCAGCTCTTCGCACGTCTCCGTTGTGCCAGGATTAAGGGATATATAGATCCGTTGTGCTCTTCCTCTAAGTGAAACTGCAAGTTGTTCACGACTCTGGATAGGTGACCAGCCATTAATCTTGCAACACAACTTGAAATGAACCAGCCAATCTTCAAAATCTTCTTCTGTACCCGTGAATGCGTGTGGTTTCACCACTGAGATTGGTTTCAAAGCAAGTGGTAAGCCGTCACCCGGAGACTCAATTCGCCGGCTTTGTTGTGTTTCCAGTTCCGATTCTACAGTACTTGTTGTAAACGGTGAGTAAGGCGTTCAACTTCTTCTGGTAAGGCTTTTTCCGCCATCCCACCTCTGCCACCAAATGTTAGGCTTGTAAATCTAAGCAGTGTTATTAAAACAACTGTCAAAACAGTACAGGAAAAGAGAACTCCAAAATGACAACAACAAACCGACAGTTTCTCTGGCGTAAGCTATTCGCCATAACGTGTACTCGCAATACAAAGTCATTTTAAGCCATAGACTCAACAAAGCTATCACAACGAAGTATCTGACTTACTATTACTTAATTCAGATTACGAATTTCCTAATGAAGATCAAGAGTATTTTGATCGTATATGTGATATTTATTTGGAATGTTGTGCAGATGACTAAAATTGAGGACTTAACACAAGAAAGATTGAAATGCTGTCACAAAGATCCCGCAGTCCTTATGCTAAAACCTCTATCTCCAAATTGTCCGAAGTTTCTTCAGTGTTATCAAGGCAAGTTCAAGCAAAGGCTACGGCACTAACAGAAAAGATGGCTAGCCTGATAAAGCAGCAAGAATTGGAGAGGAAGCGAGAAAAGTTAACACGTCTTCAAAGGGACTTGGAACGAAAGGGAGAGCAAGAAATGCTACAAGGTGAAATCAATGACGCTGAAGCAATACATTACACCCTTGTAGAAGACCCAAAGTCGTCTCCTGGCAAGATTCAACTAGGTACACCTCAACGTAGCAGCAACCAGCTGGTTACTGATCAACAAACACCAATCAAGAGTCAGTACTAACCAACCCAAGTACTATCCATCCGAGTACCAGCTACCAAGACTTAACTATTGTTCAAACAAGCCAAGCCAATGCTGAAGAAAATACAAACCTTTTACATTGCAACCACTAACAACACAGAAGCCGGACATCAGACATCAGAGACTTTAAGCAACTACCGGCTACGGCAGTCCCTGATACGGCAGGTAGTCCATAGGGAACGGTACTAGTACTCGTGTTGGACGCCGTTGCCGCCGCTAATTTTCAAGTTAAGCCGCCAAGACGCTAAAGCCAAGTTTCTAGATGCGGTGATTTATACCAGACGGAAGAATGACTTCATTTAAGCAAACTAGGGATTTCTTGGCATTTACCTATGACGCAAATCTGCTTACTGACGACGAATTCCTTTTATTTTACGATTCGTACAAATCCGAAAATGTTGACTTGCCTTGCTATTTGTATCCGAAGTTTGATATCGATGGTTTGGAAGACGATGAGTGTGTAGCGAACTCTCGTCTTCGTAGAAACGATTTATTCTCAGCAACAGAAGCTTTGCAAAGTCTACAAGTTTTTAAAACAAAACAAAGAAATGCAGTTGATGGCATGGAAGGACTTTGCATGCTATTGCGAAGATTTGTCTATCCTTGTCGGTATTCTGACATGGTTCCACTTTTTGCTCGCCCTGTACCAGTTCTCAGCTTGATAACCAACCATGCGATGCACTGCTTATTTGACGCACACAGCTACAGAATTCTCGAGTGAAACCCAATTATACTAAACCCTCAGTCACTGGTGACTTACGCGCAAGCAATACATAATAAAGGTTCTCCTTTGGATAATTGCTTTGGCTTTTTCGACGGCACTGTCTGCCCTATAAAAGTAAATCCGACCAAGTAAACATCAACGTATTGTCTATAATGGACACAAAAGAATCCATGCTTTAAAATTCCAATCCGTTGCAACTCCAGACAGACTTATCGAGAATTTATATGGTCCTGAAGGTAAGCTTTCTGTTCAATTCTATATAAATCTTAGCAAATTCATTTTCACAGTACCTTCGTTGACATGCAAGAACTTACCCAAAGCTTCTCTTGTAGAGGGTAGGAATCACGACGCGGGAATGCTTAGGGATTCGGGACTTATCGAGGAGCTTGACCGTTCTGCATTTTTGCCACGTGGACAACCCGTGTGTATATATGGTGACCCAGCTTATCCTTGCGAGAGTCCACCTGCAAGCTCCATTTAGAAATGGCATCTTGACTCCACAGATGAGATTATTCAATTCATCTATGAGTGCAGTAAGAGTATCTGTCGAGTGGTTATTCGCTGATGTAACAATTTTTTTAGACTACAGCTTAGTAGCTTAAGGAGAATGTATATTGTCTGCGCATTGCTAAGAAATTCTTTGACATGTTTGTATGGGAACACTGCATCAAAGTTCCTTGGCATAGTTCCACCTAGTTTAGTAACCTATTTTTCATAACTGAACTTAAAATTGAACAAACTAAAATGTGAAATTAATGAAACAGAATAAAACGCCTACATGACTATTGAAGAAAATATTATAACAGATTTCTATCTACATGATTCGAGACCGCCGAAATAAAGTTACAGACTACAATCTTTGTTCCAAGTGTGAACGGAATTCGGTGAACGCTTATCATGTAAAACTGCTTCTTGTCAAAATGTAAAAGTCAGAAGTAAATATTTATACGATACTTATTTTGACGCAAGTTTACACAATATTGCCATTAAAGCAATATTTTGCTGTTCCTGTTGTTTTAACAATGCTTGTTGCATATTTTGTGATTGCTGCATCATGGTAACTGGCAAGAAACATTTGTTACCGTTGCTGATGTAGTTAGGCGCTGGTTTGTGCTTCGTTGGCCTTTTGTTGTTTTTCCTGTTGCAATTCATGCTCCCTCAATCCGCTTTCCCTCTCATACTTTTCTCTTAAAAACTCGAGCGCTTGTGATCCATCCCTGCGCACCCTTTTCTTCGGCGGATCACCACTGTAGTTTTCTTTCCTCCCGTTGCTCATTGCCTCCATCGCTCGCTTTCTTATTTCTTCAGCATATTTCCTTTCGTTGTTGACCTTAGCCTTATTGCTCTGGTGTAAGTGAGACGATGCAAGATTTTTTCTGTCAATAATGTCCTCCAGCAGTGATTCAACTTCTGTGAGCTCAGGCGGAGAATTTCCAGTTTCTCTTTCCTCTTGTTGTATTTTGTTTCGGAACCGGGGAAATTAACAAATCGTATCTCTCTCTCACGCTGCGCTTCTTGACTCTAAATTTTACTTCTTCCACGTTATTCAAACTATCGGCAATCGCAGTCCGTAAATTCCCCCGCTCAACGGTTCCTTTCTTGAATCTGTAAGGCTCCATTACAAGTACTTCACGACATAGCAACTTATCGTGAAGAGTAGTCCACTCCATTGGCCTAAAAATATAAACAAAACGTTGAAATTTAAGTACTTGACATACGCCCTTCATGCCTGTTTGCCAGACGGAAATATGCTGCTGAAAATATTCAGTTTATTTAAGATTTTAACAGAATAGAACGAATCATAGGGTAAACCTTCAATTAAGGACAACTAATCTCGTACTTACACAGCTCGTCTGGTCTGTTTTTCATGATTTCCTTCCATTCCAACCTTGTGTAAACGATGTAGTGTAGACTACGGCAAACCGAACTCACGCCGTTGTAAACCAACGTACTACGGCCACCTCTTATCTCAAACACGTGCGCATCAACTTAACAGGAAGTATTTTCTACTTCCTGTCACCGGAGCCTGACCCACCGCCGCTGTTGCTTAAAGTCCCTATCAAATACCACACAGCTGGACCCGAAAACCCCGACCTTTGAACCAACATCTTCCTGTACATCTCAACCGACTGAACGTATTCCCTATTCCAGCAGCTAAATGGAAAAGATTCAGAGGGACAGTGTAGAGATTCAAAGACAGTAAATAGAACTGATGAAGAGAATGTCACTTCCTTCTCCCAAACCACCAGTATTTAGGGGGAAATATCCTTGAATATCATTTTGGTGATCCGTTCAAGATCTATGAGGCGTATCATGAAAGGCTAAAATCGTGGCCAGTCTGCAATACAGGTGCTGAGCTTAAAGAGTTGAGTGACTTTCTGGTATCAACCCAAGAAACCATGAAAACGGTTAAGTATCTAAGAGAATTTGGTACATTCTCAGCCATACAAGAGCTAGTGGCAAGACTACCATCTCATTATAGTAACAAATGGTTACAAAGAGCCCAGAAAGTTGAAACAAAGAACGGGGAATATAGGGACTTAGCACAGTTCGTACAAGAAGCTGCAACAGATGCAACTCAACCAGTCTTCTCCCATGAAGCCCTAATATCCAAAAGACGAGAAATCCAGAAAGGCACAAGAGAGAAGATAAAAAGTTCGATAAGAAAAGAAAGTATGGATCTCTGTCTACAAAGAAGAACTCAGAGCGAAATCATGGTGATGATTCTGTAAAGAAAGGACAGGAGATATGTCCCCTCTGCAACAAACTGCACAAACTGGAAGTCTGCGATGGATTTTTAACGAAGCCACTTAAAGAAAGGACTTAGTTCGCGAAATCGAAAGGACTTTGCTTCTCGTATCTGCAACAAGGTCACATGATAAAGGGAATCTCAAGTGTCGTACTTGCAAGAAGCCTCACGCAACCGTCCTTCGTTTCGAAGCTAAACCTAGCCCGAAGAACGAGAAAGAAGAAAATGGAGGAAACTACAACAGACATAGATATCTAGTAATTCTGTCGGCGTTTGCCATGTTAACAATTGTCAAGACAATTGCCAACGAGTTCGCTGATTATGCCTGTGTGGATATGCCATAAGGGTAACCCAAGCAAGAAAGTAATCACGTACGTGGTACTGGACGATGAAAGCTATCACTTTATCACATCGGTATTTGCTTTATCGCAGACGGTGTTTGCAAAGAATTAGCAATCAAAGGTCCCGAAACAGTCATCGAGCTAGGAACAATGTATATCGTGCAAGATACCAAGACCCAGAACATCAGTGGATCGGTTGTCTCATCAGAAGACAAATCTGTAGATATCCCACTTCCAAAGTCCTTCTCTAGAGAACAGATTCCAGCGCGATGGGATTAAATTCCAACAGCCGAAATGGCAAGAAATTGGAGCCACACGAATCCAATCGCGAACAAGATCCCTGCATGCCTCGTGACGACCTCAATATCGGGCTGCTTCTTGCAAACAACTGTGTACAAGCTATTAAGCCATGCGATGTAATTCCAGGAGAACCACGAGGCCCGTATGCTATCCCAACCGTACTTGGATGGAGTTTGATTGGTGCAACGAATCATAAGAGCCACAGTCACGCTAACAAGGTCATCATCAATTGTCATCGGATACATACTCGGGTTATTTCGTCTCAAGATGCTCCATATTTAAATTTCATTTCGCACAAGCCGTCCAAAGAAGTGTTAAATCCCGCCACAGTAAGGAAAATGTTCGAACAGGACTTTTCGGAAAGAAAAACCGGGGACAGACCCTTATCGCAAGAAGATAGAAGATTCCTGGAGAAGACAAAAGATGCGATTCGTATTATCGAAGACGCCATTACGAGATGCCTCTTCCCTTTCGCCAAGACAACATCGAGTTACCATTCAATAACAGCCTTGCGGAACCCCGTCTTGATCGTTTGAAAATGCGATTTACCAAAGACGCAAAGTACAAGAATGACTACGTTGGCTTCATTGAGGATATGGCGAAAAGCGGTTACGCTGAGAAGGTTCCGAAGACAAAGAAAAAGGCGTGGTATATACCCCATCACGGAGTTTAGCACCATAGAAAACCCAACAAAATTAGAACAATGGCAGTTTTGAACGGCTATGTAGATAATCAAAAGGTTTGAGAAACTGCCGGAACTTAAGAATACTTAAACTGACGTTTCGAGTGAAGGCCCTTCGTCGGAGTGAAACGTCAGTTTATGTATTCTTAAGTTCCGGCAGTTTCTCAAAACTTTTGATTACCAACAAAATTAGGCTGGTTTTCGATTGCTCGGCTGAATACCAAGGTGAATCGTCATCTCCTTCAGGGATCTGACCTTACCAAGACGCTTACTGGAGCACTCTGCTGGTTTCGTCAAGACAAGGTAGCGTTCACCTACGACATCGAGTCGATGTTTCATCAGGTTAGAGTGAACGAAGAACACCGCGATTATCTGCGATTCGTGTAGTGGGACAATTGTGACATCTCGAAGGATCCAGAGGAATACAAGATGAAGGTCCACCTGTTCGGGGCCACATCGTCTCCAGGTGGTTCCAACTTAGCATTGAAAACCACGGCAGAAGATAACGTGATAAAGATAAAGAAAAAATTGGCTCAGGCGCAGCGACCTTCCTAAAAAATAATTTTTACGGAGATGACGGGTTGAAGTCCACTTCATCAGTTCAAGAAGCCACCACACTTGTTAGGAACAGTGTCGAGATGTGTCGAAATGTAGGTTTTCACCTTCATAAATTCCTGTCGAGTGAAAGAAAGGTCATCGAATCAATTGCAGTCGAGAACTGCGCCACCGAAGTAAAGGAGCTGGACCTGGATTATGACACCCTCCCGATAGAGCGAGTACTAGGGGTGCAATGGTGTCTTGAAACCGACCCCGTCTAATTCCGTATTACGTTGAAGGATAGACCACTTACACGACGTGGCGACTTAGCAACCGTCAGCTCAATCTACGACCCCCTTGGATTTGTTGCTCTCATCTTGTTGACTGGAAAAAGAATACTACATTTGCTTTGTAAAGATAACGCTGATTAGGACAATCCACTTCCTGAAAGGCTGAAAGTCCAATGGGAACAATGGAGTACAGATGTTCGCTTCCTTGAACAAATAAAAGTACCACGATTCTTTAAGCCTGACGAGTTTGGAAATTTGAAGAGTGTGGAGCTTCATCATTTTTCAGGTGCCAGCACCGACGGTTATGGCCAATATTCCTACCTGCGGCTGACGGATGAAAGCGACCGAATCCATTGTTCATTGGTTATGGGCAAATCTCGCGTGACACCATTAAAGCAAGTCTCAGTACCAAGACTAGAGTTTACTGCGGCCCTCGTTTCCGACAAGATCAGCGCGATACTACAGCACAAACTTGACTACGATAAATTGAAGAGATTTGATGAACCGACAGCAAAGTTGTATTAGGATACATTAATAACGAAGTCCGAAGCTTTCACGTCTTCGTCGCTAACTGCGTACAACAAATCAGAGATCATACTGCTCCAAATCAATGGAATTATATCGAGTCGAAGTTGAGCCCTGCAGGTGATGCATCTCATGGCTTACAAGCAAGTGAAATCATTAACAATGCCAGATGGATCAACGGACCAGAGTTTCCGTACGAGCAACATGAAGACATGAGGAAATGCGACCAGCTAAGCGACTTGACGGAACTCCTGCCAGACGGTATTGAAGTAAAGAAAGCTTCTGTTCTTACAACTTCGGTGAAGGTCTCGAACATAGAGGAAGGATCAGAATACTTCTCCAGCTTACATCGTGTAAAGAGAGCTTTTGCTGTTTGCCTTCGTTACCGTCGATTGCTTCTCGCGAGTTAGCGGAGCGATGTACTTTGAAATTGGTTGCGAAACAAGCCTTTGGCAAGGAACTAAACACTCTAAAACAAAGCAAAGAAGGCCAAGATCGTTCAACGAACAGACAAAAGAAACGAATGGTGTCCAAAACAAGTACTCTGTTGCGACTGGATTCCTTCATAGATGAGAATGGTCTAATAAGGGTCTGGGGAAGAATTAGAACTGCGAGCATTGATGACGAAGTAAAGCACTCGTCGCGTGACAATTTCACGAGAGGGTTGAGCACCAAGGATGAAGGATCACAATGAATGAAATCCGATCATCCGGATACTGGATAATTGGTGGTAAGTCAGTGGTAGCAAAGCTCATCAAAAAATGCCCGACATGCAAGAGATCGCCTGCTAGTGTCAAGGATCAAAAAATGGCTGATCTTCCAAAGGAAAGATTGGAAGCCTCGCTCCCTTCATATACAGTGCCGTGGAATATTTCGGACCGTGGCCTATTTCGGACCGTGCCTCATAAAACAAGAGCGGAAGGAAATGAAAAGATACGGCGTGGTTTTTACATGTATGTCTTCTTGAGCTGTTCATCTGGAAGTTTCAGAGACCCTTGAAACTGACTCGTTTTTAAATGCCTACCGACGTCTCATCTGTAGACGAGGACTCGTTCGCCAGCACAGATGCTGGTCAAGAAAGGATTAAGGCAGCGCTGCTGAAGGAGAAATGTGACTGGTTCGACTTCAGGTTTGATACTCCCAAGGCCAGTCACATGGGAGGAGTCTGGGAAAGACAGATAACAACTGTCCGTTACGTTTTTAACACACTCCTTCACAAGAATGGAAATCAACTTAATGAAGAATCCCTTCGCACTTTCATGTGCGAGGCCGAAGCGATTACCAATAACCGCCCCCTTACTGTCGACAACTTGAGTTTTCCTGACTGTCCTGAAGCTTTACGCCTCGTGGAGTGTTCCAGACCGTCGATACGTATCTGCGTAAGCACTGGAGACGAATTCAACATCGAGCAATGAATTCTGGGCATGGTGGAGGAAGGAGCTTATACATCCCTGCAAGAACACCAGAAATGGCTCAGACCAAGGACAAAAAATTTCGCATTTAACGACGTTGCCGTTATCAAAGATGATGATGCACCTCGGAATCCTTGGTCGTTAGCATGCATAGTAAAGGCCGAAGAGGAAGAAGATGGTTTAGTCCGTAAAGTGTAGCTTGTGGTTGGAGATCCGAAGATTACGAACCAAAGAAAGAGGACCAAGTCATTGCCAACACTAGAACGCCCAATTCATAAGCTGGTATTTTTAGTACCACGTGAATAATGACCGGGGATCCCCGACGAGAAGCCTTTCAAGTTATAGAAACTTTTAATTTATGGTACTGTTATGTTACTTTATTGATTGAGTAAATTTAGTAAATTTGGGCCATATAATTGTTATTTGCGTGACGCGCGCGTGCGTGTCTCGACATTAAGAACCACGTGACTGACCACGAGGTAGAATCTCAAGAAAGTGAATTAAGAAGATATTTTGTTTACGAAGAGATTGTGATTTAGTATGTAAGAAATCCACGATTTGTGCTCGCCTGGAACCGTTGTTTACCCTTCCTTTGCTTCGCTTATTAAAGTTACGAGTCAAAACGTTTTGTGGCGTGTAATTCGTGTATGAAACGATAAGATATTCACACATACCTTGACATCTTGCCTTTTCCAATGATAATTCAGATAACCTGGTTGACTGTACGTGAAGAGAATTATTCAAATTAGAATTACTCGCATATATTTCGATAAAACTTTAAAAGAACATCAACATTCTATCCGTATAACTATATCTACGTAATATCATTCTAAACATTATATTGTTTTAGAATCGAATTATCATTACTGCTGTAATTGTTGTTGTTCTCCTTGTTTAGTCCTGGTAGCGCTGGTTAATATTTAGGTAACTTACTGATTTGTACACTGATATTATCGTACCACACACTCGATATCGTCAAAATATAATGGAAGGGGAGTTTAAGGTGGCGTTTCAAACAAAGGCCCTTCACATTTTACTCGGAACGGCCTTCGCTCGAAACGTCAGTTTCTCTACGCCTAAGTTACGACAGTCTCCCAACCCTTTTGGTTATCTAGAAGCCGTTCAATACTGCCAACGCAGCACTCTACTTTTATATCTTGTCCTAATATGCAGAAAAATCAAATTATGTTCGATACAAAGTCCTGAAGAGATTTGGGTTGACCCAAGACTACCTTTCCCCAAGTCGGTGTTGTTGATGTGCGACTGTACCATCTCCATTCTACCGAACTACCGGCTGGTGTAGGTCGTTTATCGAATAATATGTGAACTATACGGTTTTTTTAAACGCAGGATCGCTAAAAATCAGTCGCGGCTGACTATATGAAACAGGACTAACAACCATGACACATCTTAACATTTTGAATTCCGCGTTTTTGTTCCCGAAACTCTGCAATTCGCAATTTTGTGAAGGTCAAAGAAAGATAAGCTTCCTATAATGGCTCTTACTACACTAAACTATTGTCTACCTCTGCATACACTACAATTTGCTTATCCATAAACTTGGAATGTGAGAGAATAAATGTAGTTATATTTGAAAAACAAATCTTATCTGAGAGCGCTTTCTACCTTGGAGACGCAAGAAGAGTCTTGATCAATGCCTAAAGCAAATGGGACTTATATTCAGAACTACATGTTCCTATCTTTTTGTAGAGTGCGTTTGCAGAAGATTAAGAAGCGTTTCCGGAACTCCGCTGTGTGGTCCAAAAAATGTAAACAAGGCTATCACCTCCCATTTATTAATATTGTACATGTTTTTAAGATTAAAGAATGTGTTTCCTCTCAATCCCTAAAGAGGATAAAGACAATCTTCCCGAGGGCTATTTCTTCCCATGCAAGAATTGTGGGATTATTGATTTTATTAGGAACACATCTCGAATAATTTACGAAGTAACGACAATTTAGAGTTTGTGTTTGTATTTTAGCAATGGTATTTACAACCGACCACTCAGCTGGAATCCCTCTACTTCATAATAGTTTGTCAAGTATAACGAACATTTCGGCAAACACGCGAGAGATTTTTCATGAATACTTCAGTCTTTATCTCAAAAGTCGGACTGTTAACAAACTGTCCTTGCGAGCATTTTTAAAGTAATAACGACAAGTCACATTGTTATTGAAAAATATTTTTGGAGAATTGAAAATATTTTAATAGTGACGTTAAGTTTACCATTTCTACGCAGTCATTCGAAATGATGGTCATTTTGATGTATCGAATTGCTCGTCAGTATGTTTTCAAATATCAATGTACACCACTAAACTAGAACTTTGGCTCAAGTTCAACTTCGGCGGCATATAAGAACCATGCACGGCTATTATGGACTTTAATATCCGTGACAGCGTGCCGTCTTCTAAACAAAATAATTTTTTTATCCAAAACAGATAGAATGAATAATTTTAATCTCTAGAGTACTCTTCGCACCATTGTCGTTCTGTTTACAACGTCAATCTCTCCATTTTAACGTCTTCACGACGACTTCGGCTCCCATATAAAGGGACGAAAGCTGTTATTTAAGACTGAATTTAACCCGCGACTACAGTCGTTTTAGGAGAACTGGAGCGCTCTAAAAGTCATAAAACAAGCGATAAGTATCAATCAAGGCGGTCAATTAAGGCTGGTTTCTTTAAATGGCGAAATTTCAAACGACGTCGTCACTGAAGTTGACGTCGTAGATCTTGAAGTCCCTATTAACTCCTTCCTGTCCGTATAGGTCCTCAGTGACTATGGAGACTTTACCATTGGACTCTGGCTAACGCCAGACGTTTTTACTCGTCAAGGGGAAAGTTCTCTGACAGGAAAGAGTTGACCGACCATCAACAGCTTCGTCGCGCTTTAATTCATGGCGCCGATCTAATTCAAATTTAAATTCGTCAATTAGGTAGCGTTAGTAAGACTCAAGCGATTTTAACAGTTTGGTTCAGCGAGTGACAATTTGTCTCCAAAAATTAAACCAACAACTACCCAAACCTTACAACTGCTTGCAAATGATGCTTGACATTGTAGAGTTATATCAACATCTATGTTTCTGCCACATTTAGTGACAGACCATTTTCCTCATTTAGTTGTCCAGGAAAAGCTTCTTGCCATGCATGAAACCAGAGACAAGTTCCCACCGAACTAAGGACAACTTCTTCCCCTGTAAGAAGGGATAATTACTTCCCGTGAAACCAGATAAGGGATAATTTGTTCCCATGTAACTAGAGACACCCGAAATGATGGTCATTTTGATGTATCGAATTGCTCGTCAGTACGTTTCCAAATATAAATGTACACCACTAAACTAGAACTTTGAGCTAAGTTCAACTTCGGCGGCATATAAGAACCATGCAGGGCTATTAATCCAACCATTAACAGTGAAGTTTGCACGAAGGTCACGTTTGAATCTAAATTTATCCACTGGTTAGCGTTAATAAGGGAGTGTTTACCTGGAACCGAGCCAGCCCTCATGATAGGGCTAGCCTTTGTAAGAGGGCTGAATTTCAACTCGCTTTTACATCGCACGAAGTCTCAAATGCTAATGTGTACAATGATTTTTTCAGGCCTCCTAGAAGGGCCAGCCTTCTTGGGTGTGCTTACATGGCAAATTTTCAGCCCTCTTAGGCGAGATGTGGGGTAGTCGGTAGCGAGTTCATCAAAATAGTAAATTGATGAAAATTGAAGTATAACTAGCCACAACCAAGCCCATCTACATAGTGTGATTTATAATTGATCGTTATTAGTACAGAAAATATGGCTGTTCTGCCTTTTTATTTGCTACTTTAGGAAGGGGAGTTGGCGAGAATGGTCGTACCCTGGATCTGTCAGTATTTGCATTTGCAACAGCAAAGATTCATTCCTTGGCAAGTAAATACTGATTTTGTCATTGGACTTCTTGTATGACAAAACAATACCTGAAGGAGTGATGCTTTCCAGTTGCTTCCCATACTAAAAATCTTTTATCTATCTTTTAAAGTTTTGCATGGTGATAATTGATATACTATATAAAGTTTGTGGAACACCACGTTTTATTTTACTGCTAAGCTTTTGACCTGTTGACTCAGGACTTCATCAGAGCAATTGCCAACGGTCCGTTGGCTCACGTCATAAATACGGAGCAACTATTAGAAATCACGCAAGACAGCAAACACTCTAATTTTAATTAACTGAAACTAAAGACAACTGAGTAAAGAATTAACCGAACAGAGCCGTCCATGTGCTGTTCAGTGGCTGTCCTTCTTGACAAATCGTTGGATTTCTTGCTATTTCTATGGATTCTCTCATTCTACGGCTGAAGTAATGACTGTCGTTAGCGACAGTCATTACTTGTCTAAATCTTACTTGTCTATTTCTATGGACAACAGTCATTATGACTGTTGTCCATAGAAATAGCAAGAAATACAACGATTTGTCAAGAAGGACAGCCACTGAACAGCACATGGACGGCTCTGTTCGGTTAATTCTTTACTCAGTTGTCTTTAGTTTCAGTTAATTAAAATTAGAGTGTTTGCTGTCTTGCTTGATTTCTAATAGTTGTTTCGTATTTATGACGTGAGCCAACGGACCGTTGGCAATTGGTCTGATGAAGTCCTGAGTCAACAGGTCAAAAGCTTAGCAGTAAAATAAAACGTGGTGTTCCACAAACTTTGTATATTCTATCTATTTATTATAATCTTTGGTCTGTTGAAAATACACTCTAAAGTTCACGTGACCCACAGTCACCAACACAAATTTCAAGAGAAATTAAACATAAAAATTGTTTAGCAGGAGGGAAAACCTTTCTTTTTTCGATAAAGCACATTAATATAGGTTCATCTTAAGTCACTCTTAATTCAAACAAATCTGCCCGAAAAAATTGACACAGCCGGCACCCCTGGATAACGTTAAAGAATTGCAAATGATTTTTACAAAATTGGTAAATAGTCTTTTTTCGTAACCAGGTGAAGTATTCTCCCTCATTTCATCTCCTCTCATTTTCAGGGAGATACCCGGTGACTCCATATCCTTCTTGGGGAGATATCCGGTGACCCTACTCTAGTGTTGTTGTTTTTAGTTTTAACTAGAAAAGTTTTTGGGCTAATTGCTTGTACCTTTTGCTGGCCACGAAACCAGAGTAGCACTTTGAATATGACTAATGATTTTTACAAAGTTCCCAGTCACGAATATATAGTCGATTACAATAATGTCAACATGTGTGATAGTCATGAACTTTACGATGTAATAAACTAGAAGTAAACAAGCAAAAGAAAAAGCCTACGTTGACCACGTGGAGATAGCCAAGCAGCAGGCGATCCAGCCAATGTTTGGCATCTGTCGAGCAATAACAAACAAAATGTAATGAAACGTTACCAACTTACCAGCTCCACATTCCGAACAAAAATTGACGTCCTCTGATATTCTGGTTCCACACGTGGGACAGAACATTGGTGAATTATTTATATCATCGCTCTTGTATCTCTTCGGTGCGTGGGCGCTTTGTTCATTAAAAAATTGAATTTACAAAAAATAGCAATAATCGGTTTCGCACTTTGAGTTCAATTTTTAGCAAAACGAATTCACACAATTTTATTATTTACCCCTTTTAATTTCAGATACGATTTTTTGTAAACCTTTAGTTTTGATCTTTTTTAATGTTAACTTGTTGGTGAAATTGTCTTCGTATATTTTCACCTGATAGCCAAATAAAATCAATTCACGTGACGTGCCTTGAACAACTTACATAGTTTGCGACCAACTCAAACTCCAGCGGGGGGAGCAAATGGCCGGAAATAGATTCAACCTATCTTAGCGCCATTTTTGGCCACTTTTTCCAACGGGTGTTGTGTCGGGAGGATCAGACCCTGCGGCTGCATTGCTGTGCTGGTAAACTTTTATGCCTTCCGCTTCTAGCTTACCCTTCCAGCTTATCCTTCATCTTCTTTCGTCCATAAGTAGCTCCGACCTGTAAATCCATAAAAGAAGTACCAACTTTATTTATTTTGCAGTGCAAAATACTTATGGTCGTTGTACATTTTAAATCTCTTCCCCCTTCATGCACCCTATTTATTCGGCAACGTGATCGAGACATTTACAAGTGCGTCTGGGACATAAAGAGATAACCAAGGTTGCATTGCATGTCGTTGTATATTCAAGTACAGATCGACAAATATGTATAAAACCTACCTGAGACACAGCTTTTAGTACAGCATCATCTAGTTACAGGTCATTTATCGATGTACTTCGCTGTACATTGTGTTTAGAGCAATAACGCAGCTTATCTTGCTAAAGCCTCTAACACGATCTGTACTTGAATAAACAACGACATGCAATGCAACCTTGGTTACCTCTATATGTCCCAAACGCACTTGTAGATGTCTCGATCACGTTGCCAAATAAATAGGGTGCATGAAGGGAGAAGAGATTTAAAATGTACAACGACTACAAGTATTTTTTCACTGAAAAATAAACAAAGTTGATACTTCTTTCATGGATTCAAAGGTCGGACATACTTATGGAGAAAAGATTATGAAGGGTAAGCTAGAAGCGGAAGGCATAAAAGTTTAGCAAAGCAACCACTGGGCCTGATCCTCCCGACACAACACGCGTTGGAAAAAGTGGCCAAAAATGGCATCAAGATAGGTTAAATTTATACCCGGCCACTTGCTTCCCCCGCTTCAGTTTGAATTGATCACAAACTAGGAATGTTGTTCGAGGCACGTCTTGTGAATTGATTTTATTTGGCTAAAGAGAGGAAAATATACGAAATCAATTTCACCAACAAGTTAAAATTAAAGAAGATCAAAACTAGAGGCTTACACAAAATACGTCGCTGAAATTAAAAGGGGTGAATAAAGAAATTCTGTGAATTTGTTTTATTAACAATTGAATTGAATTTTTGAATGTGCGAAACGCCCACACATCGCTTACACACACTCGTAGCTGAAATTAAAAGGGGTAAACAAAAAAATTCTGTGAATTCGTTTTATTAAAAATTGAATTCAAGGTGCGAAGCCAATTATTGTTATTTTTTGTGAATTCAATTTTTGAATGAACGAAACGCCCTTGCACCCACCTGTCTTCGTCTTGTTTTAACTTGTATCTCAAGTTTCAAGATGTTAATTTTCGGATTATGTTTTATACTTTA
>JBAHVQ010163751.1:0-20961 GCA_036872915.1 Nanipora kamurai | reverse complement strand
GTTGCATGCGTAATGAGGATAATACGGGATTTAAATTCCCTATGAGAACAATAGAAAACGAGGCAATCATGGTATTATCATGATTAAAACATAGGATAAAGATTTAAGGATAGGTTACCGGGGGGAACGCGAGAGAAAATCCCTCAGCAAAGTCCTAATTACACCTAACTAAACCAACGTAACTACAAGAAAAATAACTTAAATGAAAACATAACTGCGGCGAAGCGCAAAACCTCGCGGGAGCTGCTTTGTCGAAACTACTTTGTTAAGGTTAAATCACATGATCAAAATTCTCACCGCATGCTCAATTTTTGAGTTACGTTTCTCAAATTTGGTGGGTACAATGATAACTGAATATAGAAGTTAAGTATTCCAATAAAAATACAATGCATCGAAAACCGTCGTTGCTAAGGGATTCTTTTTAAACAATAGTGCCATTAATAGGCCCTTTGCAGCTACGCTAAAAACATTTTACATAATATCTGGGGAGCAAGTCCAGAGCATTGTCATTTTCTTTGTTTAGGAAATCCAATGTTCTCCATGCTCTCCAGTTTTTGATTGTTCTGAGTTATTTTGGGCTAGCTGCAAACGGCCCATTGCCATGAGAATTTAATCTAAGCCAACGCCAATAGACTATGACGAGCAGCTTCTTATAATGGCCGCCGTACAGCTCACATCAAATGCACTTCTATGGAATCGCAGAAGGCACTATGTAAAATCTTAATTTCATTTGGGGAGCTCTTATACAACAGCAAAAATACATATTGCTAGAAAGGGCAACGTCGATTCCAAGAAACAGCCTGGAGTGGGAAGACGGTGACCAGCTTTACAGCACCCAACCTTGTTTCCAAAAATTTAACGGTAAAGCTTGGTTGAGTTTGCAATTACTTGGGAAATTATCTTTCCTTGATGTAAGAAAACGATTCTGAGACAACATGCTTTTAAGGCGACAGTAATCTAATACCGTTGTCCAACTTGGACAAACTAAGCCGGCGAGTCATACCAGATGCGATGTTTAAACAGCACGGGGACCAACTGGAAAGACATGATAATCAACTTGCAAATCCTCGACAGAATGAACATCAACTATAAAGGCTAGGGTATGTGGGGTGGATGGTCGTTGCTCGGTTGCCTAAGGCGCATCCACGTTTTCAGGACCTCGTCGGCAAATGGGAGATCTCAACGCCTCGGAAAAGAAGAAATTGCCTTGCTAGTAGCTCACTTATATGACGACAAGTATGTCTGACTTTGAGAAGAGCATCAGTCAATTGCATTGTGTAAGCTTGAACAACCGTACGATTTTCTCTGAAACTGAGACGTTTTCATCGTCATTCATGAGGATCTCCAATTCCCAAATTAACCCGGAGGTCCTGGAAAGGATAGGATCCGACAGACGTGATCGCGTACGAAAGACCAAGCCAGTGTGGGAGATACGGGAATCCGATGCGGCGTCCATTTGTTACCAAAATAAGATTCCAACCATTCAGAACGTGAGATTCACGTGATTACGGCAGTTAATAAAGATCTCACCTGGCGGACATGTCAACGAAACTTCATATTCTCCCAACACTAAAAGTTTCACGACAACTCCACTATCTTCATTGTTATTTATCTGTAGGAAAAAAATTAAGGTCGAAATTTAGCCTCATGTTTTAAATTCACTCTTTAAACACTACTGCATGTGCCTAAAACCTTCTTCACGAGGCGTCTTAGGCAAGCTAGGATTGATCAACTACCGTATTTTAAGTACCGCCACGATGCATTACGCAATCACACGCTGTTCTGACAGTAAGGAGAATTTATAGTTTGATAACATTCATGCATGGCCTGATACAAACACAAGCATACGTTTGGGCGAACTCTCAAGCAGTTGTGTAAGCCCTGGACCTTCGGTCTCGGGCTCACACAACTGCTTTCGAGTTCTCCCAAACTCTTACTCGTGTTTATATCAGGCTATACAAACATGGCAAAACAGTTTCTACCTGTTAATTGTTATATACCGTGTGTAGTCCATTTTTCTGATTAGGAGGAAGGTTTAATAGCGTGACGGTCCGGAAATCGTGATTTCACGGCGTAACCCACAGTTCCGAATAACACGACTTTTACGTGACTCTTATAGTCCATGGGCCGAGCCCTATTTAGGTATCCTGTCCTGGAGTTGCCATAGTAACCAAGGAATGCTTTGAAAAGGAAAGCTCTATTACGTGTGTGGGAAGGCGAACTCTCAGACCTTAGAATTGTAATACTTTAACTTTTAAATTGATTCACCCTCCAGAAACTACAATATGCAAGAGTCACATTATGGCACTTCTCGCATGACCTTGCCTGTTTCAATACCCCTCCGATAAAGGTGGGTTGGATTAACTCCTTCCTGTCCGTATAGGTCCTCAGTAGCCTATCGAGACTTAAGTATTTTACTCTGGTTAACGTCAGACAATTTTACTCGTCAAGGGGAAAGTCCTCGGATAGAAAAGAGTTAACACGGCTTAAAAACCTATCTCCTTAATTCCTTCCTATCCGTATAGGTCGCCACTGACCTATGGAGACTTTAGTATTTTACTCTGGTTAACGTCAGACAATTTTACTCGTCAAGGGGAAAGTCCTCGGATAGAAAAGAGTTAACACGGCTTAAAAACCTATCTCCTTAATTCCTTCCTATCCGTATAGGTCGCCACTGACCTATGGAGACTTTAGTATTTTACTCTGGCTAACGCCAGACGATTTTACTCATCAAAGGGAAAGTCCTCGAACAGAAAAAAATTAAGAGGCAGAGACCTCCTGGTTTACGTACAATGCTTAATAAATATTGAAAGCTACCAAATTGACAAGGTTATCGTGTATAAGCATTAGGTAGACACATTGAAGTTTGCAAAGAGGTATAATAACTTTTGCCCGGCTGACTGGTACCATATATTGCAAATATTGGGGTCGTAGCGCATGGACTACAAGGAAAACTATGAAAAACGGAAGTGGATTGTTTGGGTGCATTTCCCAGTTTTATCGTCATTTAAACCACTGTTCAAAGGTTTTCTATATTGTTTTGTTTTTTGTTACTTAATGACACATAGTATATAACATAACTTTTATTTACTTCTACTATGGAGAATTTTGAAACTGTTCCTTTTTCTTATGGCTTTTCGACCGCCGTTTTTTAAAAAGTCTTGGGTAACAACAGCGATCTTGGGGCCAAAGCACTGACTGGTTCCCTTGGAACCATTGTATGAGCGTACATCATTAGGCAGGTCTACAATGTTTACTTGTTTATAGCATTCGAGGATCAAGGCAGCATTTACGATCCAGCCTCAGCAGAAAAATAGTTATGTCAGATTAAGGTCATTGCTTAATCTACTAAGTATTAAGAATATTAACTATGGCAAACAACTGACAATATTGGACTAAATTTAGAAAATACAATTGTGATTTGTTAGTGGATGGTGGCAGTTCAATTATTACCCCATGCCAAAAGCAGATGCAAATAATGTATCAATGGAATACTGACAAATCACCTTATTCTGTGACAAAAAAGTCATGTGTTTGCAGTGTATGAATTTAAGACAATTTGAATGGTTGTCCAGAGGACAACCTGGTGTTGTGATCCAGGTAGTCCTACTTGAATTGAGGTTGACCTGACATGTTTTAATGTTTAGTTAATTTTTAAATTAATACATGTTGCAATAAACAGAGACCACAATTTTTACTATGAATGATATCTTTATTTTCAAGTATTGTGGAGTACAACACTTGAAAGTGAACACCAGCCACACAGATAACAAAAAACAAAAACGGTACAAAAATTAGGTTCTGAGCCAGCACGAAAATAGTCAGCAAACTACACCATAGTGGCTTATTTTGTAATTTGAAATTAACCTATGATATCTGGATCCATTGTCTGTACTTCAGTGCTGTTGTGCAATGCTGAAGAATTTTTTTGATAAGTCTTAGAAAATCTTGCTGTTCATACTGTGGCAACCCAAGAACTCAGAAAAGCTCAGTTTTCTGAAGCCTGACTAGCATTCAGAAAGTTGTGGGTTCAAGTCTCGTTTAGGGGTCAGAGCTTTTCTAAGTTACTTGACTTACATCTATCATAGTTTTTCCAGCAAGATTTGTAACCTTTTCTTGGCCGATGGGACTTTTAAGCCCATACATTTATAAGATATTTAGTGGGGAAGCATGTCTATAATTATACTGGTGGTAAATAAAGGCATAAAGACCTTAACAGTATCAAACTGCAATTTCCAAAAATAAAGTATCCACCATGCTGTAAAGTATGCATCTCTTTAGTTTTCTACTGTTGCAATGTGAATGTACTGCATACCAAGCTAGAAGCTCTAACTGACAAACTTGCATTAGTGAAAATTTGTCAGCTGGTCTACATGGCAAAAAATTCCCTTCTGAATAAAAGATTTTCTAACAAATCCCAAATTTAGGCAAAATTGTACTTCTCCAACAATGACCTATCTTTGACGTGGAACACTGATGGAATTTCAGTTTTTGAATCATCTTACTTTTCAATTTGGCCAATCCAAAGCTCAATAAATGAACTACCTCCACATTTCTAAGGAAAGCATGTCCTGTTGAATGGCCTTTGGTTTGGTGAAAGAAAACCTGCCAGGAACACATTCTTAAAGCCATTTGTAGAAGAATGCAAACATCTTGAAGAAAATGGATTTACCATTCATCATGAATTCCAGCCAAGAAATGTTTTTGCAATGGTTCTTGCTGCTGATTTTCCAGCTAGAGCCAATGTAAGAAACTGCAAACAATTTAACAGAGAACATGGCTGTGATTGGTGTGAGTTTCCAGGTAAGACAATTGATAATGCTGGTCATCCAACTTGCTATTACCCATACAGAGGCCCTCCAAAGATGCGAACTGCCACAAGGCAAACAAAGTATGCCCTTAAATCCATCCATACAAAGGAGCCTGTAAAGGGTGTTAAGGGAACATCAGTAATTGTGGACGTCATGCACTGCATCTGCCTAGGTGTCATCTGACAGATTGTCAACTTATGGATGAACAGTAAACAAAGCAACAAGCCCTACTACATTGGTGCATGGAAACCAGAAATCAACCAACAATTACTTGCCATCAATGCCCCCAGTAAAATCAGCTGTGCACCAAGGTCATTTGTCAATCAAAACTACTAGTAATAATCTGAATGGAGAGCCTTCATATTTTATAGCCTTATTGTTCTGCATGGTATTCTACTGTACCTTCAGAATTCCTCAAGCACTGCCTTCTTGGTGATTCAACTAACAAGAGCACCATAAATTCTGCTGAAGCTTGCTTGACAAAATTTGTCATTCAAGTAGAAGAATTATATGGTTTGAAATGCTGCTCATCCAATGTACATCAGTTGGTACATCCTGCACAGTCATTGAGAGTTGTGGTCCTCTTTGGTCATCTTCCACATTTCTTTTTGAATCCAACAATCAAGTTTTGCATAAGATGTTTCATGGAACACAGTGTATACAAAACAGATTATAGAATCTTTCATTAGAAGTAGAAAGATTGCTCTGTTGGCTAATAAATGCATAAATGATGAACTAGTCCATCAGTTATCAGTTTAGTTCAGAAGCTCGCAGATGGTAAAACTGTTGAAAATGAGGAAGTCCTTTCAAATGGAGTTCGTGGCATTGGAAAAGAACCATAGCTATATAGAGTCTAATTTTTAGGGGGGGCAGCAAAAGTTTTGCCCAATTGATATAAAAAATTCTGGACTTTTAATTAAACCTCAAATTATCCTCGCTCTTGTTAACAGACAAATATAGATGCTTCAAGCATACATATGTAATTGTATATTAAGTTTGTCCAATTATTCATCAGAATAAATGTGTATAATTTATTAAATAAATGGCTTGGCATATTAGAAGTTGCAGCACTGAATGTCTTATTTATATAATTTTCAAAGAAATTAGTACCAGTATACATCCTTATTATTAGTTCTTCATGTGCAAGCAGCACTGTAGTACATCCTCCATTTCTATATAGCAGACTCAATATAGTGTTTCTACATTTTATTTTTCTATCAGCCCAAGTAATCTGTCTAGTATTGCATATTACATTTTGATCTCTTGACAGCCATAAGTTTATTAGCGTTGCGCACTATTTAGTGATAATAATTATACTCTAGTAATAAAGTCTTATTATTATATTATTTCTAACACTTGTAATTCTTCTTGTAATGGAATTGATTTTATTAGACCAAAATCATTACAACAGAATGACTACTGATGTTAGATGAATACTTGATGAACTGCTGACAAACGATACCGGACAAGTACAGAAAACTCTACTTGGCCCAGAAAGGATTCAAACCCGTGACCTTCGGTTTCAAAAAAACATTTAAACACTGCACAGTTTGTAATGCTACCCTCAAAACTCTTAAGGACAAGATGTGAAATTGACAGCAAGCAATTCAAAACATTTCCAGTAAAGCTAGGCAAACAGTTTGCCTGACAAAATCATACCAATAAAACCTTTTCTTTAAAAAAAATCTTTAAACCAGCTTTATACTGTACATCTGGGATAAGTAATTTAAAATGTTCATATGAGAATTATATTGTATAGACCTTCAATAGATTTGATTATGCAAGACATTTAGTTGAAGACCCTTTAAATACAGTATAATTTCAATATGAAGATAGAAAATATCAAAACAATCTTGTTACATGGTATGTTTTAAGCCTGATATCCACTAGAAGAATTTTCCACATGCACTGACTTTTCCTTGTTTCTCATTGGGTCTTGAGAAAAATGAGAAATAAGAAAAACGTAATGCACATGGAAAATTCTGCTAGTGGAAATCAGGCTTAAAAGTAACCAAAAATTGGAAATGTCTGGTTATATTAAATCTTATGTTTATATGTAGCTTGATTTGTTATAATTTCAACCTGAGAATTGTCTGAAAACACAAGGCAGAGCAAAGCCTTTTCACACATTTTTCCAGTTGAAATGACGTTCACATTTCTATCATAGACCTGAGTCTAGAAAGCAATTTTCTATTTGTTCTTTTAGTATTTGAGTCCTTGTACTCTAAGAGAAAGTGAAGCTCACCCAATCAGCATGAATACAGGATGCTTGTTATTTCATAAAGCTTCATGTAAACAATAAAAAATTATACAAATATACATCAGTGCACCAGCAGCAGATTGCATGTGATTTGTCTCATATTACAGCATCTAATTCCTTTAATGCAATTAAATACTTCAAATAAATTTGCTCAATGAAGGTTGACATTACAGTGGCAGGAAGACTGTGTCACATCAGCCATGCATGGGGCTGACCATGTGATTATTCTCTATTAAACCAACATACATGCATAAGGTTACCTTACGACATAACCTGTTGGAAACTAAGAAATGTAATTGTGCAATGAGAAAAAAAGACTGCCCATACTAAATATATTGCTTCTTTTCTTACACTACAAATTATATTTGTGCGCTTGGAATTAGACCAAAGTAGTTTCAAATTCAAATGACGTGATCTATTTATAAATAGTTAAACTCGAAAAAATGTATCCACTTTGAGCAACTTCAGTAGATTTGTGTTATTCTTTAATCAACAAAGAAAATTCGACACAGTATTTCACAGCAGGAAAATAAAGCGGTAAAAATATGGCATGTTAACCATCGTTACATATCAATAGATTCATATTTAATTCATATATTGGAAGGTTTACAAATTACAGTGGACACTTTTCATCGCTACTTTAAATTTTCCACCGGTAACAGGTGTGATCCAGTTAACTCGAGCAACTCGCAATAAGAAAATTTTATCCGTGTCATCATATTAAAGTGATTCCACAAACACTCACAAAACCAGAACACTGGCCCCGGAAGACACTTCTGACGTCATTCTTAATAACAACCAACATAAATGTTTTAAAACTTTCTGAATGGCACTTACATCCAGCAGGACTATGTTATCGTCCTCGCCTGACCTTTTTCTCCATTCGTCAAACTCGTGATTGAGTAATCTATTTAGGGCAGATGCTGCTTCTTGGTTCATATTCAACGGTCTGCATTTAAGTTTTACCTTCCTCTATACCGTATTAAACTATATGCCATCCGAAAATGGGCAGAGCAAGGCGAAGTTGTAAATTAGGACTGGAAATAGTTCGTGTGCTTCCCCGTGTGCTTCTCCGTGTGCTTCCTTGCGTGCTTCCTGTCATTTACAATTCTGTTTGGGTGAATTATTACTGAAGAACTGAAGTGTAGAGTTGGCGTTTTGGAAAAGCTAACCTGGCGTCACGCTCTCCTGACTTCCCTATAATCCACGGCCACACTCAAATTAATAACCCTTCCGACATGTTCCTCGACAATTTTTAGAGAGTTAAATTTTGTGCAACTCTCTCCTGGTAAGAAAACTGGATGGATGGAAGAGTTCAAAATTTTGCTGACTCTAAGGATTTTAGAAGATTTTTAGAAATGAAGGAGAGTTAGCAAGCTAATCAAAGCCAACGGAGGCCCTGCTCGTTATGTGACTACCAACCATGGAAAACTTGACGGGAATGCATGAGAGCCGCAAAGGCCGAACAAACTGAATATTTGAATTTTAAAATTGGAAATGGAATTACGCCGTAAAATGCAGTTAAGACTTTGCCTGTAAAACATACTTGTACTCGTGTGGTCTAAGTCAATAATGATGATTTGAAATAGAGCCGAAATATTACCTCACTTATTCTGTCTTATCTCGTGTGAGGTTGAATATCAAGTCTCAAGATGACAATTTTTGGTTATGTTTTATCCTCGATGTAGATCATCGAATCTCAAAAATTATAACGATCCTCTGTTTTGACTCGTGCTAGATACGCTGTAAATCTACAGAAATTGACTAATCTGAAAATTCTTCATTCTAGTAACATGGCGACCGTAACACAACGCGTAGACACTGGGTTGCATGCCACAGATCACTCAGTCTAATAGAGTGTCGATCTCTGCATGACATTACAACACTTAATCCACCATTTTGGTGTTCTTTCTTTGATCATCTTCCTTTGTTAGATATTCCAATATGGCCACAGTGCATTTCGTTATTTTAACCTTTATGAATCAGGCCCGGGGGAAGATATTTTAGAGTGGCGGGATCAATTCATTCATACGACCAAAGCAAGTCGCTTTTTTAAAATAATCAAAAGGAATCCAGGAGATCATTTTGTGGCTGTTCTGCAAAAAAGTGGGGTTGATATATCTGCAGAGCTTGATTAGTGCCATGCTTGATTTTCATTTTCCCGATTTTTTCCCGACTTTTTTCTCGACTTTTTTCTCGACTTTTTTCTCGATTTTTCTCTCGCTTTTTTTCCTCGACTTTTTTCTCGATTTTTTCTCGATATTTTTCCAAAGTACTTCCACTGCCACGTAACTCGCTTTCAATTGCCAGGATTGGATCGGTTTCGACGCTTTCAGCCCGGGTTGAAAGTAACGTTCATTTACATCCCCCAGCTCAACATATCTGTTTTCAAAAGCCGGCAAGTAGGGAGGTAAAACAGCATAGCATCTGAAAGGTCTTTCCACAATAAGCAAAAGTACGGAGCCTCATTAGTGCCATGCAAATTTCATGCTTTGTTTTCATTTTCCCGACTTTTTGTCCGACTTTTTTCTCGACATTTTTCTCCGACTTTCAGTAATGTTTGGTAAGGTCAGTGGGCAGAACAAACCGAAGAGGATATTCAGTTGAACAAGACAAATGAAATGGTCTAAGATGCGTTACCTCTTATGGCTTTTGCTTATTGTGGAAAGACCTTTCAGATGCCATGCTGTTTTACCTCACTACTTGCTGGCTTTTGAAAATAGATATCTTGAGTGGGGGGACGTAATTGAACGTTACTTTCACTCCGGGCTGAGTTACAACGAAGTCCTGTTATTTTTAACTGCTTTACATGAGTATTTTTTGGGCATTCGACAGCTGAAAAGAATTCTTAAACGCCGTGGTCTTGGAAAGCTTTGAAACCGATCCAATCCTCAAGAGGTTTGCCGAGCAATTGAAAGCGAGTTACGTGGCAGTGGAAGTACTTCGGGAAAAAGTCAAGAAAAAAGTCGAGAAAAAAGTCGAGAAAAAAGTCGAGAAAAAAGTCGAGAGATAAGTTGAGAAAAAAAGTCGAGAAAAAAGTCGGGAAAAAGTCGGGAAAAAGTCGGGAAAAAGTCGGGAAAAAGTCGGGAAAAAAGACGAGAAAAAAGTCGGGAAAATGAAAATCAAGCATGAAATTTGCGTGGCACTAATCAGGCTCCGTATAAATCCCTGCCCAGCTCTCCATACTCTGCCCGGCTAGTACGTATACTACCTAATTTGGTAACAATTATATAAATTGTACAAATACATGGTAACGTTGATGTTTCAAGCTACTGCGGATATCTTTTTCTTTGCTTTTTGGATTATTTCTTTTAGCATTGAAACCGAATTGTCTAGAGAAGAGAAGAGAGAAGAATGGAAGAGAAGAGAAAAGAAGAGAAAAGAAGAGAAGAGAAGAGAAAAGAAGAGAAGAGAAGAAACGAAAAGAAAGGGACGGGAACCGAAGGACAGGGAAGGATAGGGAAGGGAAGATGAGATCACTTTTTTCACGGTAGGTTCTTCAGGAAACTAGAAACTAGTGTAGTAAACGTCTAAACAAATAATCAAACTAATGCAATTATAAAATAAAACCTGCTTTACAAGTCTGCTAGTGACAATACTTGCCTTGAACCAAATCAAATAAACAAAACCTAGTTACCTCAAAAAATACTACATCTATCTCCTGCACACTTACATAGATTTTCCTTCAGCACATTTCTGCACAATTCCGAAAATCCCACACATCTGAGCATAATTCTCGGAGAATTGGACAAAAGAAATTCTCTGAATCTGTTACATTTATCGCAAGCATGTACCTTCCAAAACAGACAGAAATTTAAAGAAAACGCTCCTTGACGTTCGTAACTCGTGTCTTGAGTTCAAAAGATGTTCGTTTTTGGAGTTTATTTCCTTTATTTTTTTTAAGTTTTCGGCTGGTAAGAGTGTCTACCTTGTATGAAGTCGTCATCGTTTTTCTTTGTGGGGATAAATAGCAGCTTAGGAAGAATTCTGTCATTGACAAAATGGGATGAGGAAATTGATAAAAATTCCTTTCTTTCATGTTTTGAAGTCAAGAAAATATAAACAAGAAGATTTATTTCAATTAACAAGAAAAATTAATTGATGATAAGCTTCCAAAAAAAATGTACTGTTAAGGGTTGTCTTCAGGCTGTACAATTTGCGGAGAGTGGGCCTCTCTCCCACATTTTATATCTAAAATACTGCACAATATCATAAACTCTTCTGATAATGATTTTACTGAATACATTTGAACTCGATCCTATTTGAATCTAAAAACTGGCGACTAATCTTCTATTAGTCACCACTACCAATTTTTATTTTTTAATTTCGAGGCCTGAAAATAGACATACCCACTGATGAACTATTTTGTCCTATTTTAATCACTGAAACAATCTGTCTATATTTGCATCATAGCGTAAGAAGATAATTAAGCGTGCAGCACGATTTTGGGTTTTTGGAGTTTCTGATAAAAAAATAAAAAATCTTATAAAATCCAAGATTCGGATTAAAGATAAGACAGAAAAGGTTTAATGGTAATATTTCGTCTTAAAAATCAAAAATAAAGAAAAAAAAATGAAACCGAAAATCAAAAAGACCAAATATTGTCATTAAACCTTTTTTGCATTGTCTTACTGCCCGGATCTTGGATTTTACAAGTAACGTTGGTTAATGTTCGGTTTGTCTTTGGTTTTATATTATGCCGGAGACAACAGAGAAGATATTTCCCGGATACATGTATTTACTTCATTTATACAGTTGTCTAAATTAATGCATCAGAGTTAAGAACACACACCCCTCTAATAGTGATGTTCGTAGAAAACGCATACTACAACGTTTCCACTAGACAATGGCCGCTCCAGTACTCAAGAGCTTCTTCCGACTCTGAAATACGGAAATGCTGCATTACATGTCTTTTTATTTCCGTTCTCCCTAAATTTTCCCAGAGGGTAATTATTACGTAGCCTCTTGTCTTTCTTTTCTTTCAAGATTTGCCCTCCAAAGATAAAACATGTTCTGTTGGCAATGTTGCATTGTTAATTGACATCAATGGGACGTCTATTGACCAGTAAGACCGAAAAGACTGGGCTCTAGGTGGATTACATGAATTGTGATTGGCTGAAGGTTTACAACGACTAATCATAGCTCACGCTGGTTGCCCAGAACTCAGTCTTTCCGGAGTTTCTGGAGAAGTCAATTCAGGGGCCGATTGTGTGGAGCAAGCTGGTCCGGTTAGCCGGGATGTGAATTGGATGCCAGGGTGCGGTTGCATAAATCCTTCACTTCAATGGTGTGCTGGGTTCTGTTCCCCTGGGGAGGCCAACAGTGAATATTTGTAATTTACTTTTTTGAACTAGTGAGTACTTTTCTACCAAGTTCTTTTGTCTTTGATCTAAACTGACTTTTGACCGATTACTTAAGAATATATAGCTTTGGTTTTAACGTCATATGTCGAGTCATGTTTTAAGGTCTATATGCACTGGACGCGAAACCGTAACGCGACGCTATTTTTGTAATTTCGGAAGGGGGTAAATTCGTGCCTGATGAGAAACTTGATAAAATAACAATAACAGGAGATCTTATTGATTCTAGTGCATACGAAACCTCTAAATATTCATTTCTAGGATAATTTTATTCGCTTTTAAAAACTGGAAAGTCACGCCGCGTTGCGGTTTCGCGTCCAGTGTGAATCGACCTTTACTGTCAAAGAACGCGCTATGCTCCATTACACTAGAGTGCATTTTAAGGGGGGATGATGTTCTATCTTTTATGCATGCGCTCCATGTTTAAGGTCTCTATTGAATAATCATCCCGGTTAAACGGACCAACCCGGTTAATCGTGTTTGTGTGAGCCGAGGTGGCTCGCTTTACCGGGCTTCCTCAGTATGTGACAAACGGGCCAGCTCGGCTAACCCGGTTGGATTGCCTCATATAAATGCAACTCAAATTTTAAAGTCGTTTCATCTGTATGCCGAGATGAAACCATCTTGACTAAGCGGGCAAGCCCACCTCCTATAATTGGTCGCTTCGTAAACACTCAGAATTTCAAGGGCAGTGACGTAGAGATCGGAGGTGGACAAGGTGAAAATCTGCCGCAAATGTCAAACGTCAAAAAAATCGCAAGAAACTAAAGGTGATTATTTGACGGTAACCTCCGTACAGACGATATGCGACTCTAAGTCGCCCCAAGGCAAATCCCTCCCAACACCTACTGTTAAGAATGTGACTACTTACAGCAGGTTTCCTAAGGAGGGATCAGCTTAGCCTTAGAGGAGGTCCACACTCATGTCACGGAACATTTAATATTGTCGTTGCAGCAATCTTAAATTGCCCACCTACAAACACGAATCAATGTAAAAATCTGTTGTAATAGTTTCACTCGGAGCCTTAACTTGTCAGGTTTATTAATTAACGTCCTGTTCCCTCCGCCTTTTGCAACGTTCAACTATTTGCACCATTTCAAACTTGCAGTGAGATCAAACCAACATGCTGGAACAATTGCTACGGTCTGTCTGAACACCCGCTGTTGAGTGATAAATTACCACAAGTCCAAAAGTACAGACCACTTATGGTTATTTCCCTATTGGAAGAAAAATGCTCATAAACAGAAGAATTTCCATAAATTATTCGATCTGTTGAACGTCGAAACTTTGAAGCTGTCCTCCAGATTGGTTGATTACTGCTTAGTGTAAACCCACCCATCGTCTATTGCACAATTACATATATTCTCTGATTGGCTACTCAACCGTTGTCTATTCGTGATAGACAATAGTTGGAACAATAAAAACAAACTTGAAAATGTATGGCTACTAGCTCGCGTTTTGCAGATGTTTCGGAGGAGTTTTTGTACAATTTCGCTGAAAATTCTATTCCAGAAAAAAACTAAAAGGCAACAAAATAAGGAATAACGATTTTTAATGGTAAGGGACGAAAAAAATTCATACACTATAAAATAAAACGGTTTTTACTTGCCATTCAGGAGTAGTTTACAGTACTTCCTCCATTATCCGAACAACTGGTACATTACAATTGGGAAAAACGTTCGGATAATCCAAGATACCGGATAATCGAATTCTTTATTTATGACTGTGCAATCACTGATCAGTCACTTATAATGTTCTTAAACCAAATTCCTTGCCGTGCTTGATGGGAAATTGAACTCCCGCACGTTGTAACATCGAATTTCGACGATAAAAATCGCTTGCGAACATGACGAATTTACCCACAAAATATTTTTGCCCTAGGTTTCGATCGGCGTAAAAGCCCTCGGTTTACGATTTTACGAGAATTTGAACCATTTTTTTTTTTGCTTCTACCTTCGGTTCGGATAATCTAAATTCGGTTCATCGGGGTACGGTTAATTGAGGAAGTACTGTATTAAGATGGCATTTCACGCTAGTAAAACTGTATTTTTTTCAGAGTTCGCAAAATTAGCACCTCATCATTGTTTTGGTAGAGGGTTTATACTAAAACAATTAGACAATTCGCCGTCGTTGCCTAATTGTTAAATAGACATATAGTAGTAATGGAAAAACTTGGGATGGCTGTTGCGTCATTTAACACACCTGCACGTGACAAACGATAGTTTGCCAACATGCGTAGGCGAAGCCAAGTATTTAGTGAACATCACACATGCCACAGACCTATTTGCCAATTGTTTTTGCGATGTTCACACGGCCAACTTGAGTTTGTCAACTTTTGTTTGCCGTGTGAAGACACCTTTATGGAACATCATCGTAAAAGAGGTTTCTTAGAACAGGCACGATTATAGTAATTTGATTTCGAGAATATATCAGTGTTGTGGACCACGGTGGGCGCTTAGGAAAGGTGGTCAGTAATGAGATGAGCCCAACGGAAAGGTTCAACTAGATTTAAGCTTATCATTTAGACTGGATTTCTAGATGTCTGTTCACAAATGCCTCCCCATCATTTATATCCTATAACATAGTTTGATAGTTTGTTGCGAATTTTTAAGTCCGATTGGTTGTCTATTGTCACGTACATTAATTTGTTGCTATAAAAATTGCATCGAGTTTTTAAATCATTTTACGTTTCTCTGCGAGGAAGGCCCTTTGCTTGAAACTTCAGTTTTTCCCTTTCAAACTTTTGGCTTTTCTTTAACTCTTTTGCTTTCACACACATGCATCGACACAGCATACGCAACACTTTATTTTTATATCTTTTCTTTAGTAGTCTGCCAGTGATGTAAATCGAACCAATACAATAGCCGAAGTGCCGTGACTAACTAATGTTGTGTGAGAAATATAATTGATTTCATAAGAATCATCTGGTCAGGCAAATGTCCACTTTTACTTTCATTTATGTAGCAGTTGAGGCTTAGATCCTAGTTCAGAGATTTCAGTTCCGGGAGCCTCTTAGGGGGTGTCGCCTCTTGACATTAAGCGTCGGGTTTGCTGACACTACGGTATAATCTTCGCCTAGCAGCTTCTTAAACAACAATTGGATTTTTTGCGATGATTAGAGAAATACTAGCAACAAAAGCAAGACGAACGAAAAAGTAGAAGCTTTTTTATAACCTTGGAGAACACGAACGGTAAGATTTTTCTCATTGATTAGCAGCTTCATTTCTAACAAGAAATATTCAGTATTTACACTCGATCACATGAATCTAGTCTATATTAAGTTGAAGTAAATTTTTTGAGAGTCAAAACCATATATTGTAAAATCCAACTAGCGAAAAGTGGAACTCTGGGCTCTCCGACTGGAAACCGATTACGTAATCCTACCAATCTAGTACAGTTCTTTGCCAAGCAACTGAGCGACGATGGACGTAGCCAAAAGCATGGCCACGGAAATCAATACAAAGCTTTGCACTAGATTCAAGGGGTCACGAGTTCAAGTCCGAACCGGCGAGGGCCTCAGAGTTTTATGCTTTGCAACTGGTCCCGGCAAAAGTATAATTTTAACAATTGAAAATGAACTTTTACTTTTAAAGTTTGCGAAATGACTGGCCGTTCTTTATCGGGATATGCAGACACTAGGCAAAGCCCAGTATCTTTAACAAAAATTTTGTAAACTACTTATAAAACGCCCATTATAACTACATTATAGATAAATATTTGGTGGCAAGAAAAGTCAAAACATGTTGTTCACAGTCATAAAAGTTCAATTTCAGTGTGCGAGAACTGATGGACAAAACCCTGCCCACCGGTTAATACAGACACTAGTATTACTGTTTGTAAATGTGACAGAACTAATGTTTATTTAATCAGTTCTGTATCATGGTATAGAGAAACTGGTTCATCTTTAATTTCTTTTGAATTTTCTTCATGAATTATTATTGAGTTTTATAAAAATATAATTAACTATACTTCTAACACTCGACTTTCTGGTCGTTAGCTGCTTAAGAGTTCCTCATAATCTATACAAGCCTTGTATGCGCGGTATATAGACTATCTATGCGGGTGAAACAAGAATCATTTTACATAATACGTGTATTGACCCCTTCCTTAAGCTGTCTCTAATCCAAGATGTAGGCTTCGTACTGTTGAAAACAGGGCAGATTGCGTGTTAGCCGAAAAGCGCTAGAAATTTCTCCCATAAAAATGGCCCTAATTAATTGTATCAACTTTTCTTCGCGAAATAGAAGTTTACGTACAGTTTAATGTGTGCGTTCAAAGTTGAAGATGCCATTGGCAAGGCCTACTTACAAACTTGCCAAGAAGTATATACTACGTTCAAGCTAATAAGCCCCAATATCACGTCTCTGAATATCATTTGTCAAGGTGTCAATTGTTTCCCTGCTATTGCGTCGGCCACCCCAATTTTATATGATTTCAAATGCCCTTGGTCACTTATATGAACATATTTGACCTTTTGGTGATGTTATTGGGAACGCAGAACAGGATTGGGTAGAATTTTGGCCCGCCGAGTAAATTCGCCAACAAAGGTCGTATTTGATGTTTTGTGCAATATTACTGTCAATAACATGTTCAGTCTCGGAAAATTTGGACCTCAGGCCTCCCATGGACCACGTCACCGTTATTAGTATTCGTTTTTTCTGGATATTCCTTGAATATGTCACTCAGGTATGAGGAGTAAAAGTACCTAGCTTGTAAGGTAATGTGTTATGCTTTACAAGGTATTAAATGCTGAAAGACTGCTGCAGTTTACAAAACAAAAGCTGACGTTTCGAGCAAAATTAAACCCTTCACATTCAAGTGATGCAACTAGAGGGAGGATGGGGTTGTAACCCCTGCCTTTTTCATGTGAGGCCTTACTTGGTCCGGTTAGCGACAGTGTTTACTCTTAATCCAAAAACCCTCTTAGATCTGCAGCTGCGCTCGACATGGTGAAAATCGTCCTAACAGTGCCATTTTATTACCCTCGAACCTCTGCTCTTGGAAATTCCTGGTTGTGCCCTTAAGTTAGTGAAACTCTAAAAAAGAGTTTTTCTTCGAAAAGTCAATATTTTTATTCATACATTTCGTCAGTTCACTGACTTTCAAGTGTTTGTACTCAGTTATCACATTACTGTATACTGGCTTCAAAACCACAAATACAATAAGATATTTCCCGTGCGTCAATGTACACTAAAGAGGCCTAGAGATTAGCAATATGGGAAATTACAGATAACTGCAAATGAAGGTAATTTTTTGAGACTTAGACGTTCATAAGCAGGGATAAGTAGATTAATTAAAACCCACTGAGGAGGCGGTGCACAAGAAACTTCAAAGTCTATCGTATTTTCTACACTTTGCGACTGATCAGAACCAAGGTGATTTCTTTCACGAAAACCTTAACATGACCGTAAAAGACAAAGAAAATAAATTTTTAAAGAAGAATTGATTTAGTTTGGCTTCAGAGAAGCCAAAGCCAGCCCGACTGAACTAATCAGCAACTTACAAAAGCAATTGTTGGAACCTGGAAACTGTGGTATAGCCACACGCATTACGAGAACCAGTTAATCCTGGGTGAATACTATCATAACCACTTTCGCACAGCAAAAGACAGAACGCCAACGTATCCACTAAAGTTAGCTCTGGGGTGACAGGCGCTGTGTTTATCTTGGATTA
Organism: Nanipora kamurai; assembly: GCA_036872915.1. Lineage (NCBI taxonomy): Eukaryota > Metazoa > Cnidaria > Anthozoa > Scleralcyonacea > Helioporidae > Nanipora > Nanipora kamurai. The sequence continues at coordinate 2,857 of JBAHVQ010163751.1, read as the reverse complement.
GTCATGAATGCTGTTTACAAATGAATATCATGCAGCTCTTTTGTCTAAAATATTAGTAATTGTAAAGTACATGGTTTAACAAGTTTGAAAGGTTAAGATCCAAGATTTTCAATCTGTGGTTGAAAAGTCAGGAAACAACCATATGTTTTCTTATAAGCAGGAACCTACTCGTGATTCATTCAATGCAATCTAATTGGATACGCTACTTGATACCTAACAGTTAATAGATAATGAGAGGCTATATACAGGTATCAATCAATGTACATCGATTCCTTTTAACTACCCCTCACTACCTATCCATAATATTTTGATAATTTTCTCCTATAAAAGCTCCTGGATTATTTCCCCTCAATTTCTGTGGGCTAACAGTTTATTCAGGTTTTCGTCATTATCATCAACCATATTCCCACGGAAATTTCGAGCTCATGACCTAATTGGATATCAAGTTTTCTAATCAATAAGATGACTACATTTGCATTGAACTACGAGCTTTTTCTCTCTGTCTTTCTCTTTGTCTCTCTATGTATGATATCAAACTCCTGTTTGCAAAATGGTTAACCCGAGACACACAGATGAAACAAAAAAAATGTTTACAAATGAAACAAAAAATGCTTACAGAAAAGGACACCCAGAAAAGATGATGTTTTGGTTTTCTTTTAAATTTGCTGTTCTGAAGAGATTTTGTTTCAATTTTGTGCGCTTTTATAAGAGGGAATTTGTAGACAATCAAATTTGTCGGGTTGATAGTCTAAGGGGTCACACTATGGTAAGGTTGACAGAATGGTCTTAGTATTGGACTATCATCCGGCACTTATGGAGGTTCATTAAAATCCTTAGGGAACTGCTGGTCTTGGTTGATTTATCACCAACCCTTAAAAATCTTTTACCTGTTGTTCGAAAATTCAAATCTTAGAAAGATTTATTGGCTCAGGTTAAGGTTAGACCCCTTAATGAAAAAAGAAAGGGAATGTGTTGCTGTGCAAAGACCAGATGTAAGATTTGTCAGTCTGTAAAGACAGGGGAATTGCTTATGAGGAACGTAAAAGAATGGTCTTTCTTCATCAACTGCTTTTTTTAATTGTGACTCTCATAGTGTGGTTTATATAATAACATGCAAAAGATGTGATAAGCAAAGCATAGGAAGTACAATAACATCATTTTGGGTAAGATTTAACAATCATAAAAGTTCTTTAGTGCGTTACGGAACGGGACAGAGGACACTTGCGAAGGAGGTTTGTACTTTCAATTTATGAGAAAGGGCATATGAGTTTTTTATGTACAAATAATTGATGTAACTGATGTAAAAGACCTTACTAAATGAGAACGATATTGGATTCAAAAGCTAAAATACTATGCTCCATTCGGTTTGAATGTTATCGAAATTTAAGGCTATTATGTAAAAGAAGATAGAGTAATTATTTAAGAACGGTCTTCTTGAACAATCGTTTGAAGGGGCTGGTCACCGAAACGTAGCATTGAAATAAAGTTAAATTTTTGAAGTTTTATAGTTTTTTGTTAATTTTGTGCCGAGCGTGCTCTTGAAGATTATATAAATATTATTACTGAATGCTGAACACATAGTTGGTTCATGTGGGAGCTTGGGAAATATTAGACGACCAGTGGACTTTCGTCAAGCTCGTTCTCTCAGAAAAACGATTTCTGAGCACCAGACGGGAATCATAAATCATAAATCAAGCTCCGACTTGAACCAACTTTGCGTTCAGCATTAAGTATTTACATCATTATTATCATATCGTGACTTCCGCTTAAGCAGTAACTATGACGAACCTGCACCCTAGCTCACCATCTGAGTCGTGGTAGCTCAATGCTTAGAGCGTCTCACCGATCATCAGAAGGTTGCAGGTTAGATTCCCATCTAGGGCTCAGAAATCGTTTTTCCTAAGTAACGAGCTTGAGGAACGTACACTAGTCGTCTCATAAATATTGTTATATTAGAACCAACTCCAAACTCGAGTTTAAGAATAAATACAATGTAAATCATATGAACTCTTTACCTTAAAGCGCTTATGAAGTAAATATTAAGTTGTTCTAATTTGAAAGTACATTCGAAATTATTTAGGAACTCCTTTTGTAGTTTCTCCATGTCTGGATTTATTTTTGAGATATATCTGCAGATATTTCAGTTTGTTTGACATGCAAATAAGACTACGGGTAACGTCATAAGGTTGATAAAACATTTGGACGAATTGGTAAATACGTTATAATTGATTCAGTATTCAAGAAAATCAATTGAAACTTCATCTACTGGTAGAATTCAAAATGCTGAACCCATCCTCGTTAAGATATTAGAGCCATAGTGACATATTGGTTCCCATATTGCTCATTCCTACAAACAGAGTAGTTCTTGTCATGCCACGATAAAGCAAGATATTACTACTTTACTTTTATATAGTGTATAGAACACTAAAGGCAGCAATTGTATGTTGCTGAGAATAAAAATTATGCCCACGAAAAGCTGGAAACGCGCATTTCACCCACGCAACAATATCTTTCCGAGGATGGTTCAGCATTTTAAATTCTACCACTTGATGAAATTTCAATTGATTTTCATGAAATATTGAATGAAATATAATGTATTTACCAATTCCTCCAAATGCTTTGTCATCGTTATGACGTCATTGGTTGTCTAATTCACTTATCAAACAAATTGAAATATTTCCAAAACGAAGGGAAATATAAAGAAACTACAAAAGGACTTCCTAAATCATTTCAACTCCTCTTTCAAATAAGACCTACTTAATTTTTGCTTCATAGGCCTTTAAAAACTCTTAATTTTCCCTGGGGGTTTTTAAAATGGAACGTTTTCATAGTTTATATTATATTACGTATACAGATC
>JBAHVQ010163730.1:0-20971 GCA_036872915.1 Nanipora kamurai | reverse complement strand
TGTTTTGGAGTTTCACATTTATATAGTTGATCTAACGAAATTTCTCTCTTGAATACTAAAACCAAACCTATGAGCTATCCCAAGTTCTAGAGACACTTCACTAACCACCCGTCACCCCAGGTAGTTCGTCTGGTTGGCCTACGATCTTTCACAGTTCCCGGCTATTCGCTGTGACAAAATCAGATGAACTATTGCAGCGTTTTCACCCTCCATTCTCAATATATCTACTTCAATCCGATCGACTATATTACCTTGGTGCACTTCAGTAGTTTCCATATCCAAGATACACTAAACTCCCGATCCTTAAATGATTCAAACTCATCCAGTTTACCTGTTGCATTTCTTCAAGTTCCGCGTATCTCGCAATGAAACTCTCAGACTAAGAATCACTACGGATTCGATAGTGTTTTAATATTACCTATGTGTTTTAGTAGCATCTCTCTAAAGGTCTAAACAGCACTTGACGCACCATCACTCAGTAAAGGTAGCAAGTCTGGTTGTCTTAAGATCATCGACAGTTCCCAGCATTTCACTGTTACAAAACCAGATGAGCTACCAGTATGTTTGGATCTTGCCCTTACTCCTACCTTCAACCTCGTTTAATCTGTCACCAACCTCGGCGTAACATTGTTTTTCCCGCTCTCAATTGGTTTGTCACACAAAGTGTTCGATCTTATTTTCATGTATCGAAGGGTATCGATTTCCGTTCTTATCAAATCACCTCTGGAATCAACGTTATTTCTCGCTTTATTCACGAGAGCTTGCCGTTCTATAAAATTAGTAGCCTGTTTCCCAACGCTATTTGGTAACTCGAAACTCACTTGAGACACGATCTGTCACTTGTGATAGCCACTCTGTCTTTCTCAGTATCTTTGATTTTTCCCGGCATTTTTTTATCGCTCTAAATACTCATCCGTCACTACTGGTCGCACAAGACAGCTAATCATGTTCGCTAACGATGTTTTACATAGTCGCTCCCCTTACAATTATGAAGCGAAACTATTCACCATATTAGGATGTAATGGATATTTTAGAGATAGGAGAAAAATCTGATAGTGAAACTCATACTATAATTCTTTGGGCTTAACTACAGTAGATGGAATCAAGGGAGGTTTGTCTCTTTCACTGTTCTAGGCCTTTGTTTCCTTGGAAGTGAAAATGAGATTAGTTATCTTGGTGATTGGCCTGTCGTTATAGCTGAAAACTGATATTCAACAAACCTTAAAATGCTAGTGCAAACTTTAGATTTTCTAGTAAGTAAAAAAAAACGACAGATTACCCATCCCTCAACGTTTCAACTCGGGTTATCTTGCATTCTTGGCATTGATATTTGAATGTGAGAAAGCCGAAATAGCTTATTTAGATTTCCAAGATATTTCTGTAATTACAGATCCACTTGTTAAAATATCATGCCGGAATTCTACCTGTGATTTCGTTTAGCCTAAATACAGTGACACTCTTTTTGTGAAGAAATAAGTTAGCTTATATTTTACAGTTTTTGTGCTTTTGAAAGTTTTATAGGAGGAAGTCAGTTTAGCTAGCTGTACGAGACATGTTGGTTATGTACTTGGCAGGTTATCTATTTTACTTCTTAAACCAGTAACCTATGATTTATCATATCAAATAACTACGCGAATATTTCATTTGGCAAGTCAATATCATTTACTTTCTTTTCTAGTCTTCGTTTTTTTTGCTTTGGCTTGTTCGTAGTAGTTACCCGAGTGTTTGGAAATATTTAACTTGACGGTTCACCAATTTCAAAACTAGCCGACTGTAACGACAACCATTTCATCTATATACCTGAATACACCGAAACTTTACGGTAATAGCTCACCTGGTTGTTCAGTTCGTTTAAAATTTCTAAAATTTTTATACGTCCTGCAATTTATTAGACTGGGATCTTCCTGATCCACGCGTTATTGTGTGAACTTTGTGTCTGTGCTGCTTACACAGTATTATGACCATAAATTAAGCAAATTATGAGCTGGATTGATTTTGTAACAGCAATGACGTCTTCTGTAGACGTAGAATCGGTTCTGTTGAATCGAGCGATATACTAATTGTATTACATTAAAATGTAATAAATTAATTCTTGAGAAAATGGAAATCCGTAATTTTTATAGGACAGGATAACCCAAGTCAGTAGCCAAATTGGCCACTTGCGGATCTACGGTTTTCAAAGATATGAAATACATTCTTTGCAGGGTTTTCTGCAGTAAATTTGGCACATTAAAAAAGAGCGGTTTACCACATTTTAAAATTACATATTGTGGGAAGCGTTATATAATTCTACACTTATCAAAGTGGTTAAATTTCTTGGGAAATTTCTCCTGATCAAACTGATGAACGCCATACGGACTCAGAAAACCTCTGAGCTCCAGACGGGATACGAACCCGCAACCTTCTGAATGCCAGCCAGGAGCTCTAGGCAAAAATTTCCTAAGACTTTAATAGTATCAAACTGCAAAATCAAAATTGTGGTTAAATTTGTTGCTATTGGGAAATACCATTGTTATTCCCCGGAAGTCACCTCAGTACAGAAATTATGAATGATTCGCCATGTTTCGTGCAATTGAATTGTTGGACGCGGTCTTTGCTGGTCCTGTCAGCTGTGTACCGGAATTCAAGGGTTATTTAATTGACGTGTAGCAAAGTGATCATTTCGTGTCCCTCGCCTTTTTTCACAGGAAAAAAGCGAAGAAATTTGTCGTTATAGGTGATTGCATAATTTGATCATAAAACCCTGAAGTAAAACGTATTTCAGCATGTTATGCAACTGCGGTACAACGTCGCTCGATGTTTTCGATGAATAAAATTATTGTAAGAAATGTAAAAGGGAGAGCACGGGAAGCCAAAGCACCTCCCTAGATCTGCCGCTGTTAGCTGAATTGCTAGTGCGTCATCCTGACCAGGATATTCTAGGTTACCTAACGTCAACCCTGGGCTTCTGTTGATAACAGTTTGCTTGTAAACTGAAAGAATTATCCAGATAAAATAAAGATTTATCTATCATCTGTATACAAAGCTTGATTTCCACTTGCGGAAAATTCCGCGTACTGCCTTGGTCTTTTCTCTCATTGGTTCTCAGGAATTCTTAGGTTCCCACGAGCCAACGAGAAACTTGTTTCTCGAGTAAGTACACAAACGAGTAAGCAGTGCGCGTGGAAAATTCCGAGTAGTGGAAATTAGGCTTTAAGCATTCGGACTGTAACCTAACCCCCAACAAAACACTACCCCTAAAAGCTAAACTTTAAGCACTCATTGACCAATATACTTAATTTGGAAGTATAATAATAGTTTTAATTATTAACTTTTTACGCAGAATTCGAAACTTCGTTCTGAGCCCAAATTCGAATAATGACAAACATTTAGACCGTACACCGATGACGGATATTTAAGAGGCCAAATCGAATAGAGTTAATAAGTGGTGAAGGAAATTTTCGAGTGTGGGAATGATATGAGACCCAACCGGGACCAGTTGCGAAAAATTGCAACTCTAGGGCCTCCGGCTGGGAATCGAACCTGCGAATCTAGTGCAGTGCTCTGCCAACTGAGCTACGAAGGCCGTTGCCGAGAGCGTGGTCACGAATTCTGTTTATGTATTGGTGGGAATGCCGGTGAAGTGAGGGGTATATTCAAGGAATATCAGTCATTAATACTCGGTGACATGAAATGATCTTTATAAGTGATGAATACCACGTATAAAGAACATTTCATGTGACCGAGTGTTAATGCCTAATATTCCCCGAATAGAGTTAAGCCTTGTAACACGTGCTGAAAATTTAGTTTATTTCAGTTTAGACTTAAGCCATGGTCAAACGATCCAACTTTGTTGGACATAGAAAAATGTTGGTTTAGATGTTCGATCTAAACCAAACATAATCCAACATAATTTCCAACAAAAATGTTGGACCAACAAAGTTGGTGACAAACGGCCAATCAATGTTCATCAAGTTGGATCGTTTGACCATCGCTTTATTACTAATCAAGACGTAGCGAGTGCATTACTCCAAATGAAAACACCGTACATCTTACACCGTTTAGTACCAAACTAAGAATTCGTTTGGAGTTTGATTGGCTTAGCACTCAAACTTACAATAAATACAGTCGAAACAAAATCTGTCATAATCGGTTAGTGACCGAAAGCACGTAGATTAAGAGTAAACAACAAAAATATCGTTGTATTGAAAATTTTGGATCAATAAATAACGTTTTAGATGCTGGACTTCTATCGTACAGACCGTGGCTTATGTTTCGCGGTTTTTTTAAAATTTTTTTACGTTTCCTCCCAAGGGCCCCTCGAGCCCCTAGATTCTTTTGGCAATCCTAATTTGGGTCGAAACCCCTAGGTTGCCGACAGCTGGTCTATGGTGGCTTGTTATCCTTATCGCTTGAAATGACAAATAGAAAAATGAAGCTTCAAAAGTCATGCTATGTTGATGATCTTGCTTTTCCTAACACCAAAGATTTGAGATCAGGTTTTTTATGCATTTTCTCCCTGGGTGGGAACTCATCATAAAAGCATGTTATTCACTTGTACAACAATTCACCAACAAACATGTTTTATTTGAGGTACTTTGTGCCCAAAAGTAACGTTCACTAAAAATGTTTTCGAGCAATTTTAACCCTTTCGCGGCAGACGGAGATATAAACGAAACTCCCAGTTTGGTCTCCGGTGGGTTGCGTCCTCATTTGGGTAGTGTCAAGGTTGTGATTTGGGTAAGGCTTACCGCAATCACGTCCAGAAGATATCGCGCAGAACCACATGCTACTTGGATTGACCAATACGGCAACAAAAATAGGAAATCAGGATTTCTGTGAAAATTATCAGATTGACATGTGTAACCCTCCTCTATCGCCCAAACGTTTGCGTTTGGATAATTTGCGAGTAAATATACAACCGATACTCGTGACTTATTTATTATTAACTCTTTCCTATCCGTATAGGTCCTCAGTGACCTATGGAGACTTTAGTATTTAACTCTGGCTAACGCCAGACGATTTTACTCGTCAAGGGGAAAGTGCTCGGACAGGAAAGAGTTAAATTAGCCAAGCTGACATTGGATTATGAGACGTATTTTAAGGACGAGTCTTTCGTTTGCTTTCCTGAAAATAGTTCCACAATGCAATACAAACCTAGTTATTACCAGCGTTAAGAAGTAGAGAAGCCATCCACTCTAGCAACAACCGACTGTAAAGTTATTAGGGAAACTTTTTTCCGAAGATCAACCGCTCATCCTTCTCAGACAGAAATTCTGCGAAGAATAATGCTTAGCATAAACCATTTCTTTATCTCAGATCGTTGCGTGCCATAATTTTCATTAGTAGACTGTTAACTGATTAGCTGACCTATCATGGTCTAATAAAGATCATTAATAGCAAAGTAAGCCATGTGTTTTTGCGAGCTTTCAGATACACTTTTGTTTCACTATTTGGATAAATCAGTTTCAGAGAGAACTAAAAACACAAAATATGGGATGAGGGTTTTTCACGGTAAGAATACAGAAGAAAATCATAAGTTTGTTCAAATTTTATCTTTCAAACCACACTTCACAACGTTTTCGGCTAACAAAATAAGGTTGGCTTGGCCAAAATTATGAATATTTAATATCAGAATGTTTCCTGGCCAGTAAAAATTTTACTTTCATAGTCGCACAGATGTAAGAAGTTGAGTTTCGTCACTGTCTTCAGGTATTTGTGTTGGTGAACAACAAACAATAACAGACCAAATCAGTCTGCGTGACCTTTGTAATGCTACAACCCTGGCCAAAATTTGTGTAAACAGCGCGTGCGTAAATCTCAATCCCAACTATTTCCCTCGTTATCTTTCCAGAAATGGCCACTCCCCCTCCCCGCCCCATTCAATGTTGATAAACAAACGAATTGGACCTTATAAAGTTGTATTATGAGATCCAATGTTGAATTGGAGAACGAGGGGAATTGGTGGGGAAATAAAATGTACAAACGGTTATATGTTCAGGATTGTAGCAACAAATTAAAATTTTTATAAAGAAACAATGTATTCAATTTCTTTCAATTCGACTGGTTGGTTTCCACCAGCGAGTAACCAGTTATGTGTACGCTTTAAAAGAAATCGAACTTAAATTCTATCATTTTAATCGCGAGTTCCTTTGAGTGTAAATGCCCAATATTCGTTATGTTATTCTTTAAGTTTGGCTTAGTGATAAATATCACCTTCACATTGCAGATATGAAGGTGATATTTTACGGTTTTCTGGCGTATTTTTTGATATTTGCGGTAGCCACTGGCCTTTTCCAGCAATGTATCAAGTGGTACTTTATTAGCTATTCTGGAGGGCTAAGGAGTGTTAAAGTGATCGAAAACAAGAGGATGCCAATCAGTGAAACGCGGTTTTCTTTTTCTTTATATGCTCCCTTGGGTTTGCCCTCCAGGATAGTGCATTTTGCGCCACGTGCAACAAAAATCCCTCTTTGCTTCATTCCAGGCTATAGCTCACTTAGTTCTATGTAAAGTTTGTCGTTTGAGGAAGGCTTAAGTGAAACGATCATTGGTGATCAAACTAAGTACTTCGGTAGTCCATGATAATGTGCTTTTATTAACTGCAAAAGAAACATGGAAAACTTTCCGGTTTGTCTTCAGTTTTATTAGTGTATATATTTTTTTTGTTTTCCCAAAATAGTTCACGCAGTTACTATGACCGCCAAGTTAAATCAGTAGCAATTACTAAGATATATCTCCAGGAACATGCTTGTCATATTTTCGGAAACTGGAAAATTGGATTTAGGATAACAAGCCAACATAGTCGAAATACTGGGTTGTTTCCTGGTTTTACAACACGTATTTCCATACGGTGGCAAAGTTACTCTGAACTTACCCTACCCAATCGAGTTGGGTAAATAGGGGGATCCATCGTTGGCTCAAAATGTAGGAACGCAGATCAACGTGTGGGACAAGGCAGACAACAGCTAACTATCAGCTAAAGGTTACTCCTCGTGGAAGAGCAATTGTTTTTCCTGGCGATCTTTTTCTAGTGTTCTGTGAACTCGAATCGTCATCCCGAACTACTGACGTGTTGCCTTTTACTTTTTTGGTTATGGCTCTCACCAGATCTCTTGAGTGTTTTAAACTGTAAGCTGAAAATGATAACACATAACAAATGATATTTTGTTTTGATTTCTTCTCTGCTAACGATTTTTTGACCGCTTATTAAATTTTATTTGTAAATAATCAGTTTTCTCTCACCTTTTAATCTGGCTTGTGTTTCTTCATCAAAGTACCCGGAGTTGATCCACTCTTCAAAGTCATTAACAAAATCAAACGCAGTCAAACCTGTGAATAGAAAAAACAATCACAAATCATAATCATAACTATTACGGATCGTTATTCTCAAGGATGCAGGGCCTTTTCAGATATTAACCAAATAATAAAATGCTAGTTAGTTCACAGCAAAGCATAGCAATTTGCAAGTTCAGGAAAAATGTAGGAACTTCCTGAACAGATTACTGCTCTTTACTTCATGTATTTCTATCGACGTCGCTTCAGGTGGTGCACCATTCGTGGAAAAATGTCTGCGTTTGCTGCAGTGACGGCCACAAGTTTAAACAGTCATTACCCTGTGGCGGCTGTAAAAGAAGTTTGAAGATGGAGATAAACCTCCAGCTATGAATTCGAGCAAAAACACGAAATAAACCTCAATATGAAAATACTTAATACTGCTAACGTCATGTCTTTTCTTTCGTTTGGGGCGGAGGGACATTTCCCACTCGGCTTTATCGAACCTTTGTTTTGCCTTCCTCGGTAATTTAATGGCCATGGTCAAGATACAACATAACATACATACAAATTCCCTGAAATATTTGTCCAGTAAGAAGTCAATATAGACAACAGAAAGTTATGGTATCTTCGTGACTTTTCAATACGATGGTTTTCCTCCCAATACTTAAATTGTTCTGTCTGGTAAATTATTTGGTATTCTGGTGATTAACGTACAATAGGCGAAGCAATAGTCAGCAAGAAATTTTTTCAAATTTCAAGTTCTTGTCATTTTATAACCGATGCCACAAATATTAGAAATATGACGCATTCCATATTAATGCTTACAGCAGAATCTGTGTGAACGGATCAGAACACATGTCAAACATCTGAGGGATATGCCGCAAACTGCCTGAGTATTGCGGTACCCTCTTCTTTTAATGTTCTGTTTTATCCCCGGTAAAGGTTCCTGTTTGAAAAGAACCAAGGCTATCATGTTGTTGATGCTCGCACCGTCATTGAGGATACGTTAAAATGAAACTGTCACATATATTCATTTCGAGGAAGACAAGATAAACTTACAATATGATGAAAAAGGTAAGAGTGTTTTTGCTGAAACACCACGTTAATTATCTAGTTTATAGAGAAAGTAGGGCAATAAATAACTGATTAAGCATATACCAGAAACTTCATCTTGATAAATCAAAGGAAATAAAGTGCCTATGACACGAACATTTTGTTGTCGGCTTAAAACGTGGCCAATACCTCCATAAAGTTAAGTCCAAAATTGTTTTAGCTAAAGGCAAATCCTTCCTAATTAAAATATGCCTAGAATACCGTATATTTGGCGTATTTCATGGCGAATAATAATTGTTGCCTGGTACCGAGTTTTGTGACGTCACACCACTGACGTATGTTGTTTATCGAAGAACACATTAATGCTGTTATTATTGCGCGGTTTCTTGGTCTTTAGTATTGACCAACAATGAAAAACTCAATGAAAAGTTTCTCACGATGTTACTTAATAGCATCAAGCTTAGCGATCTGAAATCGGCACAGTTTAGGTCATATTGAAGCGATCGATTCCTAACACATCGTAAGTTAAATCATTGTTTCGATCTTGACTTTAAGCGTCCATCTCAATCTCCGTTGCCCAAATTGATGAGTTATGACATGTATTGTTTAAAAATTAGCCCTATTGTTGCGGCGTAATGTAAGCGAATTTCCGAGCAAGGTCCTGGGAATTTCGCTGAAATACTGATCTTATTCCATGTTGCTAAAACAACCCAGAAAAATAAATGGGACAAAATAAAACTCTTGAGGACGTTAGTCGAATGGTTAATCGTGACAGAACTTATTTTGTCGATGGAATCGAAGAGAATTTGATGTGACATGTCTAAAGATTATGAGTGTGTTTGTCAGCCAGACGTAAGAGAGTTTCTAAATCAAACATTTCACGGTAATCTAAGCTCAATCACGCTGATTTCACAGTAAATAGAGTCATTCTTTTATTCAAAGTAGATAGAAACTGATTTGAACATTTTACGCATGTATCCAACGATAAAAAATGGATTTAATCGAAACAGCATTGGTTTATTCCTTGTCGTGAGAAAATGTTTTGTCAATGGTGTGACGTCACAGCTTGACATGGCCGCGCGATAATTTTTTCACCTCAGTTGAGGTGTTATGTTTTGTTCCCTCAAAAGCTGGTTTCAAAGAGAACCAGGCCATATGACCCGCCGGACATAGAAAAATACAAACTAACATCACATCGAAAAACAAATTTCGTGTCATACTACTATAATGTTGTCGTGTCTGGAAATTTACTTAACCTCGACCTTTTAAAAATTGTTTCAGAATTTAAAGACATCGGCTGGTTAAAACTTGTAAGTATTTCGACAGCCTTATAAATTTTGACCTTGAATTTCAGGTGAGTTGGCGAATTTTAATTTTCTTTTAGAAACTTCAGAGTTTTTAAATCCAATAAGATTTATTGTATTTAAATTGAGGTTTTTATTTTGTTTTTCAAACGATAACGACGTTTTCCAATATGTTACACTTTTTTCGAGTGTTCGGTAGTTCGACTCCTGTTTTAGGCTTTTTCTTTAATCAAATGCCTTACAGAGTTGGTTTTTTTCATATTATTTACTTTCTTTCGTAAAGAAACAATTGAAATGGATTAGCAAGAAAATGAAAATTGTTTTACCGCAGATTGATCAGTATTGTACTCTGGTCACGAATTGAGGGGTTCGTTTTCCGGGAAAAATCTGATTTGACGAGTAAAAACAGCTTTAGATAGATTTTTGTTTCACGAGCCCATGAAGATTAATTTTCTGTGAAATTAAACAATTAATCTTAAGAAACGCTAATTCTGGGGGTTTAGCAGTTAACGTTTGAAGACTAGTCAGACGTTAACTGTGGCACAACAAAAATGTATTACGTAAGACAAATAGTGAAAGCGGCGTTGATAATCACGACCACGACGTTGAAAAAAATGTACAAATAGATAAATAAATAAACAAATAAAACAAGTTAATAAACGGATAGATAAATAAATAAACAAACATTAATATAGACAAGCAGAGGAGTAAAGGGATGGCAGAATGGATGGAGAGATGACGGACAGACAGGTTGATGGATGGATAAATAAAGGACAAGTAAAACAATAAACGAAAAAGAGAACGAATGAATAAAGGGAAGCATAAAGGTTTAAAATGGATAAGGCGTACCTTGAAAATTTCTAACTTTTACATTAGCTCCTAGAGAGACAACAAAAGAATTATCATGCTTAATGGTGTAATTGCCCTTTAATTGACGAATATTTGGTCTGCAACTAATCCACATTACATGACTTGTCGAGACTGAAGTTAGCAGTACGCATGTCATCTACGAACAAGTACAAATAGTAATCTTCGCTCTTCCATCTGAGTCCATAAAGCTCAATGGTTAGAGCATCTCACCGGCGATCAGAAGGTTACGGGTTCGATTCCCGCCAAGGGCTCAGAAAACGTTTCTGAGTTTATAAGCTTGAGAATCATGTGCAGTTTCCATCTACACACACCAAGCTACCACATGCTGCACGCCGTCTGCCAGTAAAGTTAATACATCAACATTTCGTATAACACTTGCTCTGACGCCTTTCGTGAATACTGAGAGAAGTGGAGAACTCAGAGAACTTATGAGAAGTGGAAGACAGGTTGGTAATTTCTGGGGAGCATAGGTGGCTATTTTCATATCATTGTTAGGCAACGTCATTCATTTAAAAGACATCGATTAGCAGCATTGTCGAAATGCAAGGTCATGAACTTTTCCTGCTTCTGATACGTACTAAAAACCGTTAGAAAGAGTAACGTTGACTGAAGTATTTACAGTAATCAAATAAGCTGAACAAAACTTGAAAGTGGTAATAAAGATACATCGCACTTACCGTTTCTAATAAGTATGCTAGCGTTGAAAATGCAACTGTTTTGAGTGGCAAAGAATAACGGCGAAAACATTTCATCATTTAGCGAATCCACGTCAGCTTTCAGAGCTAACAGTAATTCCAATATGTCACTCATCTCTCCCTTTGCAGCAGCATAATGAAGAGCTCTAAAAAGTAACGTAATATTCTTAGAAAAGAACAACTATGAACAACAGGTCAACTATGCCGAGAAAAAAACGTCCAAATTGGTTGACAAAACATTCGAGAATTACATAGTTTGTATTTTCGAATACTGCTTCATCCATTAGTTATGAATCAGTTGGTTGAGCCAAACGACCAACCGACCGGAAGACTTTAGCGGATGAGGGACTTTTACTCACTTATCCCTAGCGATAAAAGATCTTTCCAGGGATTAGTTCCCCCTAATGGAAACTTAAACTTATGCTAATCCAAATGCTATCCCTAATCCTAACCTGTCCGAAACATAATCTCAACCCTAATCCCTACTCTAAATCAAATCTTGCCTCTAAATCCAAACATACGACAATTGATGACTAGGATCATTCAATCCATAAAACCATGAAACAAGGGGGGTGGATGCCCTTGACTCAATGGTTTCAGGACACTGGGGGTCACTCAGTCCTCGGTTCACTCATCTAATGACACAAGCCGGCCAGTGAACCAATCAATGAGACAAACGATCAATCACTTGATTAATCAACCAGATAACTAACCCAAGAAACCAAGAACGCCAAAATAAACAACAGCCAAAGTATGAGCATAGCAGGACCTACCACTAAGTAATTTAGTTTCAGTAAAGTTTCCCGATTTGGAGATCACGACCAATTGATGTTTTAAACCGGAAATTCACATGCAACCTATGTGAAATCTTCAACAATTTGGTCGATGCAATAAAGAAATTTGGTTCAGGGTTGGGAAAGAGGGTATCTCAACAGGTTTATCTGCAAAAAAGCTCAACAAAAAATGTTGTATAGAGTTTTGATACTACGAGTTAGGAGAAATCCCATTTTAAAACTAATTACTAATGATAGTTCACATCACATTCTTTATAACACTGGCGTTTTAAGTTTTGATACTACGAGTTAGGAGAAATCCCATTTTAAAACCCAATTCACATCACATTCTTTATAACACTGACGTTTATAATTTACCAGCCGTACGTTGTAAGCTATTCTCTTGCCTTCACTTTTCCAACTAGCTTGACTTTTTAGCATCTCGTTTTGTTCTGGTTTTGTTTTTATTTGCTATCGACATAAAGAAACTAGACATCTGCTTACGAGATAGATCAAACTAATGTCTTAAATAACATACTGAAATGAAGAACACGTTAATCCTTTCCAAAATGTAAATTTACTTAGAATACAAACTACTGTTCTAAAAAAGCTTAAAAATAATAAAACTTTCATAAATGTATTATTTTACAGGAAATGCCCAATAAACTATGAGGTAAAACTAAATGTATGCAAATACAGAACAAACTTGCAAAGAAAATCAGTCCAAAATAGGATTTTTCCCAGATTTCTCACCTTCGTTTTCATATTTAACGTTTACATATACATTCGTAAGTTACAATTAAGACGTAATTGTTAATTAAACTCTTGTATCTTTAGGACATGACGATGACCCGATGTTGGGTTGAAACACTGTTCGAAGTATTTGATTGAAAGTTATTTTGTTTTGAATTAAGCGTTTTTTTCGGTTACCCCCCAGTTCAGCATAGTTCAGTTTTATTGCTTTTTATCCTGTCGGTGTACAGTCGAAAGATGTTGTCATTCTGAGCCATGCTAAAGGAATAAATGGTTAACTCAAATGAAGCCAAGGAGTAACTGTAAAAGTGGAAGTTTTTATAAATGACTAGTGCATTGTAGTTTTATCAAGTCTTAATCACACTACGAGAACAAGAATAGATATGATTTACATACAAAGGTAAGTTTTGCTTATGTATACCTGCAAATACCGAAGCCTAATTGAAACAAAGTTTAAGGTGTGGAATAAATTGAGATGAATATATTAGAATAAAAGACAAAATCTTTAAATCTTTAAAATAAAAATTGGACAATTTATTCATTTCAATCAACAATTGAGTACCAATTAATTCAAAAAATGTACATCACCGCCTAATTGTTATTTGTGCCAAATTTCATTGTAATGGGACGATTATTAAGTAAAAACCCAGTCCACAGTAGGGTTAAAATGCGATTCTGTGTTCTTCTAATGGTTCTCCTTATGTAAATTTCGTGCCATCCGGTATATACAATCTAGTGTGCTAGATTGCTAACAAAATACAGTTAGCCAATAGAGGTAACACAATTTGGTAGGTTCAGTCAAGTCTTTTACATACTATTTAAAAAACGAATTATCGCATGCAGAACACATTTAACGAAGCAGAGTAATTTAGATCGATTACTACGAGCTCTTAAATGGCTTCAAAAAGGACCCATTTTATACGCTAATTGACCACTAACCAAGTTTGAAAATTAATGTCTTTTTAGCCGAGAAATTTTGACCAGGAAAGAAGAGCGTCTCTTTATCACATTTAAAGACATATATTTTTGAAAATATGGTTGAAATACATCTCTAATCATTGCAATATTTACAAAAACATTTGCTTCCACTGTAGCTAATTATTTGTATACACTTGTTGTCGCTTCGTGCAAAATTAGTGTATCGGTAACGATTTCCTGAATTTTTTCACTCCATCAGGTAACCTTTGCCTGCTCATTATAATGAAAATTATTATAGTGTAAACATACGTGTTGCCTTCGGCATAAATGCAGTTGACGGAAGCACCATGATCCAAAAGGAAACTGACCGTTGTAAGACAATCGGAGCTGGAGAGTGATATATAATAAAGATTAAGTGATGAAAATTGTTATAATATATTAGTATTTCCTTTTGATTTTTTTAAGTTTTTGCCATTTAAATAGACAAAAACAGAAGTACGCAAATCATAAAAAACTTAACAACTTATTTAAACAATAGACTCTCTTACCATGATAATTCCCCAAGAAGTATCTTCTCGAGTAAGTCGTCTGTTTCGTCATTGGCGAATTTAAAATCATTTGTACTAAGCCTGGACAGAAATTTACAAAAGTGACCAAAACATTAAAATGCATGCCAATAAGAAAAGGATTATCTTCAATAAAACTACTTTAGCTCTTTGGTTCCAGATTCAGTCACCAGCTAATAACAGACGATTTTACTCGACAAGGGAAAAAACCACGGTCGCCAAGGAGTTAAACGGGGTATTAGCAGTCTATGAAAATCTTGGATGCTCTTTGAACAAGGAAAGAAAATCAGGTCTGGAAAGTCCTTGAAAATTATCCAGGCTCCAATTGGATTTGCATTGGATACGTTTCAACCAATCTGAAATTCAATTTAGGGCCCCCGTTTTTCAATAAGTGGCTGACGGCGAGGGCTTGTTTCCTTGAACGCCTTCATGGTCTTGTCTTTTTGAATTTGACAATGGATGACAATGTCCAGGAAAAAGAAAATTAAAACAAATGGTTCATTAAAAAACAGTAGAAAGAATGGTTTTAGAAAGATCCAAAAGACATTCGCTCCACACGATTCATTCTGCAAGTGAGTTGAAAGCCCTAACGTCCTCCTAGATCAGAGAGGTGGATTGTGGCGAAGTAATTCAAGAGTATAGATAGGTTTCAGAAGAAGTCGCCTAGTGTAATCACTCCACGTGTGCAGAGTTCAGTCCTACCACTGATAGGGTTGATTCACGATTACATTGACAAATACCCAATGACAAACAATATGAAAAGCTCTAGAAATTGTCTCAAGCTTCTTCTGCCGCATGGTCAAGGTTCTATGGAGAGAGCGTTTTTGGTGAAGGATTACTAAGGTGGAGGATTTGAAAGACTGAAGATTTGTCTCGGTAATGGGGATCGGGGCCTTCGAAAAGATCTAACAAATTTATTTTAACTTGCACCAACTCGCGTTGTCGTTTTCCCATGGCCTCAATGCAATTCAATGAAATATAGTTCAATTTGACTTCTAGTGAGCTGACTGCAAGGTTGCCAAAGGATTAACCCATAAACAACCTTGAAAAGTATTTATTACAAAACAAAAAACGGAAACCGAAGATTCAACCAATACTAATGATTTACAGTATATCTAACCATAATCCACAGTCAAGATGATCATTGGCAATAGCTAGGTAAAGAGGAGACGGAGCAACCTGTGGTTAAAATAAAAAGAGTAAGAGCATTTTTGAATCGTATTTGAAGAAATCGGACCTTATCATATGCAGGAGAGCTTAATTATGAGCCAAATTTTGCCACGCGCATATATCATGCCGTCGTATATTGTCCTATATTAGCGCCCTACGGTGAAAACTAGCATTAAAATCGTGATAAAAATTAATAAATATGTAAGAGAAAAGAAGTTGTAAAGTACAAAATCGTTTCAAGACAACTCGTGAGTGTCAAAGAAAAAGTTATAATATCTAAGTCCAACTGAAAACAAAAAAATTTAACCATCTCCTTGAAACCAACCAATAGTAAATTAATAATAACAAACACTGTGTGTATGCAATCTGGTTGGGTTTTTTTCACAAGATAGCGTCTAAATTTCAGGAAACATACAAGGTAAAAGAAGGCAGAGATGGCCGTTAAAGTATGTTCCAAATTAGTCATTTTTTAGATGTAGTGCTACTCTGGTTTCGTGGCCACCAAAAGGTACATGATCACTGGGTATCTCCCTTGAAATAAGGGTCACCAGATCCATTCAAGGAAGATACCCAGTGACCCTGTTTTAGTTTTAATTATCAGGGAGATACTTGGTTACCCCTAAATCTAGGGGAAATATCCGATGACTCTGTTTCTTAGTTAGAAAAGTTTTTAAACAACTTGCATGTACCTTTTGCTGGCCACGAAACCAGAGTAGCACTACATCTAAAAAATGACTAGTACTTCACTTGGTTGCGAAAAAAGACTATTTACTATATTCCAAATATCATTTACGCATATTATACCGGTTCCTCGACGGCTAATTCCTTTCTTATCAGTTGCTGTGCATCGAAACGTAGTAACAACTCAATGGCATCCCAACGACCCTGAATCGCACAGCAATGAATAGGAAGCATTCCCTAGAAAAGATGAAGAAACGAAACAAACTCTTTTTGGACCTTTTGTGTTCGGGAGGAACTAACAAAGAAAGTACGATGCCATCAATTAAGTCAATTCTGTGCTTCAAAATGTTATTACTATACCTGCAATATGTTACTGAAGGACGACTTCGAGTGACAAAATTGTCGACACTACAGTATACGCGTTATTCAAATAAAACTTTAAGATTCTGGGCTAACATTGATTTAACCTGGTGATGGGGCTGGCGCCAGAGATCTCCGACGGACTAGCATTTAAAATTTGAAGTTCTAGAATGACATTTACTTAACTCTGAGCATGAAATAACCGATAGCTACAACTTAGATAGAATTTAGTTATCAGCTATATCTAAAAATAATTTCCCTGGTTAGAAAATTTGGATTACACAGCATCCATTCTTTATTAAAAGCAATGGTCAAAGGTAGAAAGTAGATAAAAGGTTTATCAGCAAATCCAGCGACTTGTTTGATAGAAATTGGCTTCTGGTTCTCTGTCTCAACTGTTTTCAACATTTTGCAATACGAAACTTCACTATTGGTTTCATGTCGTTGCGGTGGCGTATCTTCCTTTGTTTAGTCTTAGGTAACCCACCTGCTCTCGGGGGAACAATGGTGGTGTGTTTAGCACCACTAATGGTCATGTCATCAGTCACTATTTAAATTATCCTAATTGAATTCAGAACAATTTATTTCCGCCATTACTAAATGTATGTAAAAACGTATACCCAGCTCCAAACGGCAATAAATGCATTAACAAATTCATCTGTTGACGGCTTACTTAGACGTATTACGAATTTATTATCTCGTCCCCTGTTTAAGTTTAATCGATTTGAGGCGTTAGCGTTGGTTGATGCACTGAAGAATGCTGCCCATGACGCAAAACATGCAAAGGGGAACTATTAACATCTCGTCTATAAGACTCAGAGGCAAATTGGATCAGTCCAACGAGCAATTTCGTAATTTCCTCTTGACTTTACTGGGTGACAAAGATCATGAGAAAGTAATGGAGGTAGTGGTAGAAGTGGAGAAACATAACACTCGCATGCGTCCCGGGAAACTGGGCTTTGCCAGACGTCGCAGGTTTTCATCCTCAACACCGTTTCTTCAGTACTTTTATTGCAACAAATTGGGCCTTTTTCAATATGAATGTCTACAGCGTAAAAGGGTAACTGAAGGGCGTTCTACTACATTTGCTGTTCAGGACATAGATGACCCACGCACTACGAAGTAATATGTCACGGTTACCGGCATGTAGGGTCATTGACCCAAAGAGGCCCATTGTAGACGCTGCGTTGCGTTCACCAGTTAATAAAATTACGTTGTTGTGTACATTATTTGTGACTAATCTCTTTCCCGTATCCTTGAGTAGTATTTCTGGGCATAGTTCCCGTCGTCGACTATTGATAGTTTTGAAAAAGAATCACTAAATAAACTCCACTGTGTCTTATTTACCCTTTTTGCTATCTTGTTTGTCTTTCATAGCCACCGGTACGTCCACTTGGATGAGTGGGTACGATACGAAGTTTGATTTGACACTCATTGAATGAGCTGAAGCATGTCCAACGACCATCCGCTGGGTAGACATCCTAGGGAACCCTGTTGCCAGTGGAGGGGGGGGGCAGTCAATGTTTATCTGGCACCAAAACTTCAATGAGTCGCTGCTGAGATGCGTTAGGAGATCCTCGAGAGGGTTATTTCGGGATCCATGCCAGTTTCGGGAACTACACGCCCACTATCCTCAGTGGCTGGACTTTGTGAGTGACCACCCTACTCCACAACACACCCACGTTCTCCCACGGATCAACGCAGGAGTTCTGATATTCCCATATTTTAAATGTTTCGAGGGTTCTTACTAAGGAGAACACTATAATCCAGCTCGACCACCGCCTACAGCGTACTCGAACAATTTTACTCGTCAAAGGGAAAAATCGTGGAAGCCTTTTGTAGAATTCAGACAGCGTACCTTACGGAGGAGGAAGCCATTTCAGTATGCAGTCGGGTGGAGCAGGTCGCTTTTCGTCACCATATATCACCTCTGACTATTGAGCCAACCAAATCGCGTCTATGTCATGATGCACAACTTCGTAATTTATGGATTGTTGACAATCTGTTTACTCTTGATTTCCTGCGGGATTTGCACGTTATGGTGCGTACAACACTTATCATACCGTTCGGGATGATATATCCGGATATGATTATATCCTGCTTGCCGAGGATAGTCGTATATTCTTCGGTTTACAGTGGGATGGATGGTTGTTCAGCTATAATACCTTACCATTTGGTTGAAAAGCCTCTACCTACATTTATCAAACAACGGGCATTTATGTTTTCAACTTCTTCAGATCCATAAATATACGGTGTTTTTTGAACATTGACGACCGCTTCACAGAGCAGTTACAAGTAAACTTCTCGACCGGGACATACGCCTCGATTGCAGGGGAGTACGAACGAAATTTAGCCGTTGCAACATGTGCAATCTTTTTGGTTGCGTTCTATTTAATTAAACTGATTTATTTCCTCGGTCTACCACAGTCTATTTTGCTTCCCCGAAAACATGTACCGTACTTCGGTTTAAGTCGATTTGTTCATGAGGTTTTTTATCTTCTCCCATACAAAAAGAAATACTTTCCCATTTTAATCCAGTGTTGTCATCTCCCACCATGACGGTAAAAACACTTCAATACCTTGTCGGCTCGTCTTTCTTTTTCATTAGCTGTGCAGTTTTTGGTAGTACGGTAGTTTACTACTACCAGTTTACGACAGTTCAGAGAAGTCAGCGTTCATCAAAACCACTCCCCATTTATAAACTACTAAGGGAGGAAATCTCTCACTGGCTGTCTGCGCACATGGGACGATCCCTAAGCTTGGCGAGGTGAACGGCATGTTTAGCTGACACTAGCAACCAATGCGTCGTCCTGCGGTTGGGGTGGATCTCTACTTTCCCCTCTTCGTCAAGAGGTTTTGAATTACTGGACCTCGACAAAACAGAGTTGAGATATCTGTCTGAAGGAAGCTGTCGCTCTCGAACGGGCCTTGTAGGCTTTCCACGCAACCTTGTCAATGAGCGAGTTGATGCTCAAGTCGACCAGGCTGTCGTTTCTGTATGGCACAACCAAGGGGGATGAAGTGCAGCGTTGAATTGGGCCACGAACAGGTTATTTTCTGTCACTGGAACATTAAACGTATCCCTTCATCTTTCGTACACATCACCCTACGGGAACTCCGCAGAAGCCCTGTCACGCCGATTATCTACAGCGGAAAGTCAACTACACCCAGAATTGTGAAACATATTTCAGAGGAATTATGGCGTGCCGAACAGTCCTACTTGTAATCTTATGGCGCTTGACTCCAGTGTTACGTGCGACCTATTGGGTTAGCTGCTTCCACACTTGATACCATGCCCCACCCTACAGTCATCGAGTGTCAACATGTTTGTGCAAGACCTCTCAATACAGTAGCCCTATTTAAGGTATCCGTTTTGTTCCCACTACTGGCGTCACCGCAAATCGTGCATGATCGTCGTCCTAGACGTCTACCCGAAACGGTACTGATGTCCAACCCTGTAGCTGTTCTGTGTAGCTCAATGGTTAGAGCATCTCACCGGTCATCGGAAGGTTGCGGGTTCGATTCCCGTCTAGGGCTCAGAAATCGTTTTTCTGAGAGAACGAGCTTGACGAAGGTTCGTTAGTCGTCTGATATGTACCAAGCTTCCACATGAACCAAGTTAGTAATGCTGAATAAGTTACTGAGATAACGAGAGTTCGACAGTCAACGACCTTAAGCTTTCGTTATCCTTATGAAGAGAAAACCCAAATCTTCAAAAACAGTAATGGTAAATTAAGTGGCTTCATCTAAATTTCAGGACTCAAATTGCAGTTTCTTACCTTTTTGTTTTTTATCGTAAGGGATGGTCCATTTTTCAACTAAATAAAGGTAAGAACAGGAAAATAGTATTCACAAATTCCAGCTCTGAATAGTTACTCAAATAGGCATCGAAAATGAAGATCTTCATTCGAATTCCCTAAACACCTCGAGTCGTTCTATTTGGCAATTTGTACTACTTCTTTTTTTGTTTCCGTCGACGTATTATTTATAATTGCAGAGAAGATGCGCTGAGCTATGCAGCCACTTACTGCACAGGGCAGTGTTTCATGCCTGCATGTCCACGTGCTTGTCTCCTGTTGCCTTTGGCACAGTTTGGTGCTAATCCGGAAAAAGCGATTGACTTCTACTCGTACGTTATCAGTGATCGAAGGACGCTCCGTTTACACGGTCCCGGATATATTTCCATCGGAACAAATTCGTACAGATAAGCAACCCGTTTACACGAAACATGTCAGGCTATCCGAACAAATTTTTGATTAAATTTAGGAAGCATACGTCAAAGAATTTTCGAGTGATATTGTATAAAAACAACCATCCGAATTATAACGATTCGTCCCTAAGGGCCGTTTTTCACTTCAACCGTACCGTACTGAAACGTAGCGTATTCCTATACAGGGTGTCCCAAAAAAAAGTGACACTATAGAAATTACCTCATTGTTCTTAAACCTCGCTTAAACGCGCGTGGTTAGACAACTGAGAACTTATAAAGTTTTGTTTACATTTAAGCATTTTAAAACGTTTTCGCTTCGTCCAAATATTTTAACGCCCGAGTCAAGCAAAACGAGTAAATG
>JBAHVQ010163720.1:0-20971 GCA_036872915.1 Nanipora kamurai | reverse complement strand
GGTAGAGCGGAATAGTACGACAAAATGACAAACTTGAATTACTTCATTTAAACTTTAATCACTACAAATTTGTTTCGCATGGCAAGGGCAGCTTACCATATATATATATTTATATATATATATATATAATGTAGTGATAGAAACTATCGTGAAGGTAGAGACTGTACGACTTACTTACCTTGAGGTAAGTGACATAATACTATTTGCTCTATCTGTTTCGTATTGAGCCCTCTTTGTATTTTGTAAACCAAAACGTTCACGTATGTATATCATCAAATAACCCTCCCTTCCTCGAATTTATAAATAATCTTCTATCTCATTTCAAAAATTCTGTAGTTTCTTTGAGATTAGTACATATGTATATGCATATGTATATGTATGTGTATATGTTTGTGTATATGTATATAGAAGTGTGTAGAGCCTCCAGCTGGGAATTGAAACCGAGGCCCTGCAAATCTAGTGCAGTGCTCTGGCAACTGAGCTACCACGGCCGTTGCTGGGAACTTTGTCACGAATTCTGTGTTTGTGTGGATGATAATGCCAATGAAATGATGAGTATATTCAAGGACTATTGGGCATTTACACTCAGTAACATGAGATGTAATACATATTTATGGTGAAGGCAAATTTCGTATGTATTTTGAGACCCAACATTGACCCGTTGCGAAAAAAGCTACTCCAGGCCTTCGTAGCTCAGTTGGCAGAACCCTGCAGTAGATTCGCAAGGTCGAGGTTTCCTTTATTATAAATACATATACATGTGGCAACAATATTTTGATATACAGCTGTACAGCGCCATGAACTGAACCATCGCATAAAGTTTCAAGTGATTTGAAAAAAAAATGAAATCAAAAATGAAAAAAAAAAAAGAAAAAATGTGAATTATAGAAAACTACTGACCACTCTAGAAACCCCGCAAAGACTGGGTTCTAGTTTACGAGAACGAACTATGATTGGTAGTTGTAAATCGCCAGCCAATCACAACTTGTATAGGTTACCCAGAGCCCAGTCCTTGTGAGGTTTCTGGAGGAGGAGTGAATGGGTGATCCTTTATAATTTCAAGATCTTTTTCAAATAAGATAAACTAAGTTTTCACTTCATGTTCACTTCAAAAATCAAACCAGCTGGTATAAATATTTGTGGTTGATTCAAATGAGTTAATTTTCAAGAAGAGTTTCAAAATTCAACGAATTTGTTAGAGGAGCTTGTTGTGGTTTTTGAAAACTAACGAGTTTTTCGTAAATTATAAAACGGAAAAAACTCGATGAAATATTACTTATTTATAACATAGATGCAATAAAACGCCATCTCTGCTTGGCTGGAAAAAAGAGCAGGAAAACATTGCGTTCCCAATTTCGGGTTTACGTAAGGCGAAAGTAATTTTTAATCAGCGAAATCAAGCTTGGTTTCCGTTATTTTGGCTCTGATTCTATGTTATAAAAGAAATGGTTCATGATTTGGCATGCTCCATTGAGTCATGGATGCATTTGAAAAGTTGGGAGAGCACTCAAAAATCTAGAGTTGCTCTCACTATTGCCTCGAGTAACTCTTAAAACTTTATCTTGCTCTTCTGACCATTCGCATACATCCATAACTCGATGGAGCACGCCAAATCACGAACCACTTCTTTAATATTGCTGTCGAGGAGCCGAAAAACCTTTGCTTAAAGATTCCCTTATTTTGTCGACCAATGAGAAGCTTATCACAAATTGTTGCTCCTTCCAATTTCAACTTAGAGCAGGTTTCAATAACCAAATAACCAATGAAGGTGAGGATATTTTGCTGCTGTATTATGAACGTTAAATTTATAACAAATTTAACTTTAATTTACTAATCGTTCTATCTCAAACTCGTTAATAACTCGTGAGTAAAACAAAGGAAATCACTTCCAAGAAATTGTTTGGATATCTGAGGAAGAAAGTACATACATTAGGCCAACTTTCACCTCGATTTTCTCTTCAAATACTTATTTTTTGAGATGCAATATCATACACTCAAAAGTCGTGTTTCATTGGATAGCCAAAGACCTGGAAGTTTGTAAAAAACCTCGGCCATTGCCTCGGTTTTCAACAAACTTCTCGATGCTTGGATATCCTGATGAAACACTCCTTCTCGTGTATGATATATTACTTCTTGGTGTTTGGATATGCTGATGAAACACTCCTTCTCGTGTATGATATATTACTTCTTGGTGTTTGGATATCTTGATGAAACACTCCTTCTCGTGTATGATATATTACTTCTCGGTGTTTGGATATCCTGATGAAACACTCCTTCTCGTGTACGATATATTACTTCTTGGTGTTTGGATTTAAGAAATAGAAAACATTTTCCGTGTTTCTATACAGTTATAGAAACACGCGTGGGAGTTTGGGAGAACGAGAAATAATCAGTGGGAAAACGAGCCCGTAGGGCGAGTTTTTCCGCGTTATTTCGAGTGTGAACTTGGAAGTGCAACTTGGTGAGATGAGATAAGAGGAAAATTTGAGACACGTATATATTCAAAAGTGTTGATGTTTACGTGTATTCGGTCTTTTATTTCTATTACAGATCTCCGAGGCCTTCGTGCTCCTCATGATATAGAAAAGCTCCAGGACCAAGCACAAACAATGCTGAACGAGTACTGTCAGACTCATCTCGCCAAGAGTGACCAAGCAAGGTTTGGTAAACTGCTTCTTGCTCTTCCATCTCTCCGTTCCGTCAACCCAAAGACGATTGAACAACTTTTCTTTCGTGGAGCGGGTGAGATAGTTTCTATAGAGAGAATGCTTTGTGATTTGTTTAAAGTTTGTTAAATTGTCTTTTCTTGCGCCCATCCAAAATAGTTCACCACCACTGAAGAGACAGATCGTGGATGCAAAGAACATTTATATGGCAACTGCTCTTCAATAAAAGTTATCCTCTCTTAGAGATCTATTGATTCTGATGTTTTCATTGCGTTCAAATCATACATCACTTAGGGTAAATTTTGTTTGTGCAAATTAACTTCATTAATTCGGAGGATTAAGATCATAGAAGATATACTTTCATAAATGTGCTCAATTTAATATGAAGCAAAGCAAGGACTGTGTCGCACACGGAAACACTCAACTATTTTGGTTTTTTACTGGTGACTTATGTGTTATGTAATGTTTTTTTATTC
Source organism: Nanipora kamurai (assembly GCA_036872915.1). NCBI lineage: Eukaryota > Metazoa > Cnidaria > Anthozoa > Scleralcyonacea > Helioporidae > Nanipora > Nanipora kamurai. Next base: position 17,829 of record JBAHVQ010163720.1, on the reverse strand, counting down.
TGATTTTTCTGTTAATACCTTGAGGCATTAATTGTGTCTGACGTGATCTCCACTAGCGACCGAACAAGTCCATGTGCTTTTTGATATTCGTTACGAATTCCTGATTTGTTATAGTAATCGACTGTACAAAATTTTCAGTTGATAAAAGTATTAACTCATTGCCTGTGTTATAACGTTTCTTGTTTCGCCAGCATTAGTAATTTTACTAAATGTTGAACAGAAAGTTTGTTGACGTTTCCGCTTGGTAAATATCAAGCTTGGTAAATATCAAGCTTGGTAAATATCACGATTTCTGAGCCCTAGACGGCTCAGAAATCGCCTTTCTGACGGAGCAATTTTGTCGAGCGTCGTCTAGTCGTCTGATTAGTAATTTTAGCCGTTTTCCGCCATTTTGAATTGTGTAATTTTTGGTGACGTGACAACCAGGGGATGGTTACGCTGGCCTCGCTTCCTTAAGTGCTACTCCGTTTATGTTCTCCCTTTACAAACGTACGAGTGGTAGTTGCAATGATACAGATGACTTCTGCTATTTGAGATCTAACATTAACATGAACATACACCACCCTAGTTCTAACGGAACATTACGCAAGAAAGAAGTGCTGCCAATACAGTAACGAATCAGGCTTGTATTACAACTACTGCTATCATCGAACTGGTAAACTATTTCATTTAGTTGGACACGGACTAGCTTCCATCTTTTTGTGAGTAGCAATGAATACGCAGTGCATTTTCAAATAAGACGTCTATCATTCATAGCATATTGTTTCCAGCTGGTCAATACTTCGTAAGGAAAATTCCAAAGAAATTAAAGTTTAATCAGTGCATGTAAATGTGACAACCACTAATGGTTGTATCGGATTAACAATCAGTTCTGTCTCAACTCGCGCATCCCCTCATAGAGCTATTCCTGAGTTAAAGTAACTTCAAAGTTATCGTTTCGCCAGTACTGTACGACATTCGCTTCGGTGTTGTATCGAAATACAATTCGCTCGCTTTCCGCTCGTACTTTTATAGACCTCTTGCATATGACGGGAATCGACTCATCAAAACAACTGCAAAGTCCTAACGTGTAACATCAAATAATTATGAAAACTCTTTTGCTTGTTAGTATTTTGCCTCCAACAGGGAATAAGTGAAACTGGTCTATGTGCTATAAGACACCGCAGTTCGTGTTGTCAGTGGTATTTATCAAATTCATGAATAATTAATGAAAGCAGCAAGCAATCAATATGCAGCATTCAAGTCTCGTGTATACCTTTGTAAATCTCAATAAAGATCAACTGTTGGACATACAGTAAGTGATCTTTATCAAAGTTAAGAATACTAATTAGCCTTATTAGTTTTCTTTATCAAAGTTAAGAATACTTATAAGCTTCATTCTGTTGTTCATTTGATAACTAAGTTGTCTTTCCGGATCATTGGAAGACTTCAAGAGTGGCGTGTTAATAAGACTGGCATACGAAAAGAATGTGCCAATTATAAACCGACATCGGTCATTGGAAATATTCCAAAAATTTTTGAAAATTAATTAAATGAAAGTAATTAAATTTCTCTTACGCGGAATTTTCCGCGCGCATTGACTTTTTCTTGTTTTTCATTGGCTCCCGGGAACTTTTTGGATCCTGAGAGAAAACGAGAAATAAGGAAAACTCGATGCGCGCGGAAAATTCCGCCAGTCGAAATCGGGCTTTACAAATAAAAATTACACATTTCAGAAGGGTGAGGCAAAAGGTTCATTTGCCAAAAGTTTCAATGTCAGCACGATCCGCTCCCATCCGAAAAGAATCCTGGTTTTCTGATGTAAATTATATTTTCTTCCGAGATAACTTGCGACGTTGTTTTTCAGTAGCAGATTGTATGGGAAAGACGACTGGAATCGCGATGGCAACGTCACCTTTTTGCGCACGTACTGGGATGAGTACGTCTAAAAGCAACGGTGCCGTCGCAAAAAATTTTTTGTTAGGGAACGTGAAAGTACATCGAACAGTTTTGGAAAATCTCCGTTTTTGGTTTATGAAACATGGTTTCTGAAAACAAAGACACAAGGGTATTTCTTCTTATTGGTTTCGACAAAGGTCTAATTTCCCACGACGAGCTACTTTGTCTACATGACGTCTTCACAAAAAGCAGTCACCAGTCAAGACTTCCATACAGGCAGTAAGAACGATTTGACTGGGTTCAATAGGATGAAATTATTTACAAGGCTGAACTGGGCTTTTACGAAGATGACATTACTCAATCAACGACAAAGTTGTTTGGAAATTCCTCAGAAGACCCAGCTGTTTTATCATGTAAGCCTTGTATTGTAGGCTTCTTAAGCTAAGCGGTAAACAGACGATCAAGTTTGAGTCGCGAGAAGAAACGCTTATATCCTGGCTAATTTTAGAGTATAAGATTACATATTCCATATTATCGAAAATAAAACAAGAAGTAAATCAAGACGTACATACGAATTACCTCTAAGAAATCACACAGAGGATAAACAGAGTATTCTGGAGAAAATTAAAAACTTTGGTTAACGTACTAAAGACGACGACAAAACCCCCCGAAATGGCGTAGGGAAAGGAACGTCTCGGAATTTCATGTATTTACTCGATCCAGTCCATTTCCGTGGCAATTGACGATGCTATCGTCTTGCCGTTTCCCGCTCCCCTAATATTGCCTTAGTTGGGGTATTCCCCCCTTTAACTCAATAGCTGCCATGTTATTACGTCAACTTTTTATGCAATATTCTTGTGATTGACCTAACCATGGAATGTCAATTCAACTACGGTTTCACGCACATTCGTCACTACTTTGGTCAATAAAAGCTGTTAAATAATACTTATTTTGTTTCGAAATATACGGGAAAAGGCTAGTTTTGGAGGAACTTCAAACTGAAGTCGCTTGGTAACCACTCGACCTAATTAATGGAAAATTGGTTTGCTTAATTTACGAAACTCTCGGCTAAAACTTCAACTGCGGTTTTACGCACATTCATTACGACTTTGGTGAATAAAACTATATCGATAATACTTATATCGTCTCGAAAAATATTAGAAAAGGAAAATAAGTATTATCTTAAGGGTTTTATTGACAAAAGTAGCAACGAATGTGTGTTAAATCGCGCTTAAAGTTTTAGACGAGAGTTTTGTAATATAAGGAAACCAATTTTTAATTAATTAGGTCGCGCGGTTACCAAGCGATTTCAGTTTAAAATTCGTCCAAAAATAGACTTTTCCGATATTTTTCGAGACGTAATAAGTATCATTTAAAGGGTTTTATTGGCCAAAGTATTGACGAATACCCGTACAACTGTAGTTGATGCTTTAGGTGAGAGCTTTGGAAATTAAGGAAATCAATTTTCAGATAATTAGGCTGAGTGGTTACCAAGAGATTTCAGTTTGAAATTCGTCAAAAAATAGCCATTTTCGATATTTTTCGAGACGAAATAAGTATTATCTAAAGAGTTTTATTGATTAAAGTGGTGATGAATGTACGTTAAATCGTAGTTACAGGTTTAGCCGAGAGCTTTCTAAATTAAGGAAATCAATTTTCAATTAATTAGGTTGGGTGTTTACAAAGCGATTTCATTTTGAAATTCGTCAAAAATAGCTTTTTTCGGTATTTTTCGAGACGAAATAAGTATTATTTAAAGGGATTTGCTGATTAAAGTAGTTATGAATGTGCGTGAAACTTTAGTTGTGTTGCGAACTGGGTAAGATTGGATGAAGTGAACACACGTGATCGGAAATAAATGCATATAATACAAGCATGATATATTAATAGTTAAGTTGAAGAAAAGCGACTCAAGCTTGCGATTTCTGTGATTCGTTCTTTAACAATATATTGGAAATTCTGTGTCTATTTCTCTAAATTCTTTGGGAGGCAAGGGAATTTACGACAGTTCATGCTTTTCGCGAGAGCTTTGCAAATTAAGGAAATCAATTTTCAGTTGATTAGGTCAAGTTGTTAGCAAGCGATTTCAGTTTGAAATTTACGAAAAATAACCTTTATCGTTATTTTTCGAGACAAAATGAGCATTATTTGAAGGGTTTTTTTGGCAAATTATTGGTGAATCTGCGTGCAACTGTAGTTGAAGATTTAGGCTTTGTAAATTAGGGAAATCAATTTTCAAATAATTAGGCTGTGTGGTTACTAAGTGATTTCAGTTTGAAATTTGTCCAAAAATAGCCTTTTTCGATATTTTTCAAGTCTAAACAAGTATTATTTGAAGAGTTTTATTGATTAAAGTAGTAGAGAATGTGCATGAAACTATAGTTGAAGTTTTAGTGGAGAGTTTTGTAAATTAAGGAAGTCAATTTTCAATTAATTAGGTCAAGTGGTTACCAAGCGATTTCAGTTTGAAAATTAGTCCAAAAATGTGATTCTGCATGGGAAAAGATACGTTAACGATTTTCCGTTAAAACGGTCAAAAAAACGGACTACAAACGGATAGTAAACGGTTTGCAAAAGGGCTTAAACGGTTCACCAAAACGTTTTAACGGCTTGCTGAAATTGCTAAACGGTTAAAGACAACCGTTTTAACGGATTTAGCCAACCGTTTTAATGATATTGGCTTGTGGAAGCCATCTCACCGGCGATCAGGTTACGGGTTCGATTCCCGTCAGGGGCTCAGAAAGCTTTTCTGAGTAGACTAGCTGGAGGATGCGTATACCAAACATCATATAACAACCAAGCTACCACATTTTCATAACATCATTATCATTAAAATAAATTGGCGACATATCGAGACTTGCAGACTGGCAGTACATATGTGTACCATCTATACGAACTAGTACATAAATGTAACCTTCGCTCACCATCTGAGTCCATGTAGCTCAATGTTAGAGCATCTCACCGGCGACCAGAAGGTTACGGGTTCGATTCCCGTCAGGGGCTCAGAAAGTTTTTCTGAGTAGACTAGCTTGAGTATGCGTATAACAAACAACTATATTGATGTCAAAACGATATACTCCCCCCTGGTCTATAGCTGCCGTCTTGCTTCTTGTTATTTCAAATTTTAATCTTGTCCTGACGTGAACAAATGCTGTTTCTTCAAATATCTCATCCTCTGTACAAATAAACCTCACACATCGTGTGCGGACGTAAACAGAATGACAGGGAGAACAACTGTCTCGAAATTAAAAGCGGACAAAAACTTTGCATGGTAAAACATGCAAGCAGCTTCAACAGTTCAAGCCAGTAGAAGGTTGATGTTTAAGGTTGCTCTAACACCTGAACCACCCTGAAAACTACCTTCGAATAGGATTGTGGGTACACTTTATCCAAATTTTACATGGAACCAATGCTGATTCGGGATCAAAACCAAAAGCCAAAACATATCCTAGGCGAGGGACTTTCCAACGTATCTCAACAACCGGCCAGTCTAAATTTTTTGAAAAATATTTCTGCCTAGCCTAACTAAATTTCGGGTCTCCGTCAGTTCCTTGATGTGACCTACACTCGAATAACAACGCTGCCTAAATATTACGTTGTTTAGACTTCTCGCTTCTTTGAAAAGTCATGGTCAGATCGACTATCACTCGGACTTTACATGATGTCCCTTAAGTCAGCCACAACATTAAAGTGGAACTTTATTTCGACGGAGTGATACCTCGACATAAACCTATGTCTCTCGCAAAATGAGAACTTTATACCCCCGGAAAATGCCCATGGGGAACACACATCGCATTTCAATGTTTGTGATGTTTTACCTAATTCGCTAAACTGATTTTAATCGCGGTTACCGTGAAAGTGCTTGGATGGTGCAGTTGAATTTGCTACTTAAACTTTAAAGCTGTTTTTCTCAATTTGTGAAATCGGTCCGTTTTGTGATATTCCGGACAAGATAATTAAAGAAGTACTTACGCTATTATGAAATTTTCACGAATAATAGTTCCTATTATAGACTAGGAGATGAACTAGAATGACTTCGTTCACTTGAATTGACTGAAAAATAACTGTTGTCGTAATGACACTGTTTCGTCGACAATTAAACAGTTAAATTACAATTACAGCCAGACTAAACGCAATGCAGAAATAATTCGAGTTCATCTCCAAACTAGTGTTCTTGGTGACATATTAACACTTGTGTAATGTACCTTGTTTTCTCTGTTCTCGGGGTAATATATCTGTTGCCATGGTTACCACTTGATGCAGAATAATGTTTTGGGGGTTTAGTTGCATTTCGTTGCAAAAATGAGAAGCAAAAAGATTTCGTGTGAGACCACCTTAACTTCTTTTGATAAGCTAATTTACTCCAGGGATCTTTCGATTTCCGAAGGTACAAAAAAACCGGCCAAGGAAATGAATACTTTCGTTTGTCGATTCGGAAACTTGCGGTCCTTGGGAACGCAAAGGGTCAAACATTTCTCTCTCCCATTTCTCTCAGGATCAAACATTTCTCCGAGAAATACAAGCAGCACTCAAGTCCGAAACAATCCGATTAAAAGCTATACAAATTTTGACTTAAATCAGGAATAAAAAGTAAAAAATCCAATCCAATCATGTCTGAACCACGGTCATTTTGGAACCCAAATCAGATCGGACCGGACCAGACTCGGATTTATACATCTCTAATTTTCACCTCTGTCGTTCATCAAGTTTTACGATTGCCTTTGTCATACATGAATTGAATTTTTCACCACAAAAAAAATCCACTGAATATGTTTTAAGGTTTCTAATAGCTGTATCACTATTTAACAAAATTAAAGCATTATATACATTAGTATAATAATTTAATTCATTTAAATAATATTAACAAATTAATGCATGACGATAATTTAACTATGGAGATGAGAATAAGTGGCCTGCACTACCCTCTGAGTTACCGATACAGCGCAAGTGACAACAAAGAGTTGAAAAGACTCGAATACAAAACTTGACGTTGTCAACTCAGCTGAGCTAGCTGTCAACATTTCTAGTAATTTGGACCATCGGTTTTGTATTCAGTTTGTTTAAATGAATCTATCACTCGGATGGAAAATTCGTCAAATTGTCGGACTAAGTGTAAAGGTACACTTCGGTATCTCATTGAGGACGGTCGAAAAAAATTGAGTAATGAATACTTGTGTGTCATAAGTTGGAAATACATTCAGTCTTCTCTTCCCCGCCCGGTCTTCCTAATACAAATATCGACACCAGCGTCAATTCTAAAGCTAAACCAAAAGCATAATTTTCGCTTTCGTTTACACAAGACTAATATCACTAACTAAAATCCCGAACCAGCAAGATTCAGTAAGTTTAACTTGTGTATTCCCATGTCTACTAAGCGGTGAAATACATTCAAGCAGATGGGCATCAGAGCCTGTGATCCTCTGCCAAAACTGCTGAAGAACGCATTTAAATGGTTATGTTTATGGGATAGCAATTTAGTCGTGGTAACAAATATAAATATAACTCGGGAAAGCGTATTAACCATGGTGAACGGTTATACAGGAAACGGTTTGAAAAGAACTATGGGAAGCTTTGAAAATGGAGGGTAAAAAAAGACGGAGCTTATGTTAAAAATACTAAATGGAATCAAACACTATGCATTACAGCAAAAGCCAGCTAAAGGAATTTGATTTTAACCTTGCGTTGTTTTGATGTCGCGTTCCTGGCCCACGGGATGACATCACGGTCAAAATTCAAGTATAAATATGAGTCCCATTTTCCTTTTAGCTTTGGTATCGCAGATATAGCACCTGAAGAATGGTCTGCTGAAATACATAGTGTTGGATTCCTTTTAGTATGTTTAACATAAGCTCCATCTTTTTTTACTCCTTACCTTCTAAGCTTCCAATAGTTCTTTTCAGAACCTTTCCAGTAAAACCATTCACCAAGGTTAATACGTTTTCCAGGTTGCGTTTATATTTCCTCGAAAAAGTTCTTGCCGTTAAATCAGTGAAATGGCGTGAAAGGTCTGCGTTTTCATCTATTATGCCAGGAATATCTGTTCTCTTTCCATTCTTTTTTTTCTCTGTGCTGCCTCTCCAATAGAGTTGTAAGACTCGAATTCCATTTTCTTTCGTGCTCGAACTTAGCAGGCTTCAGAAGCTTCGTGTAATGGAAATAGAAAGTCCACAGAATTTTAAACGTTTTTAAATCCGCGAAGTAAACCATCTCTGTGATGTTTTCCTTAGGGTTAGATGAACCTTTAGATAACTGCATGTACTTTCAATCTCCTTTACCGCCCAATTTGTCGTAGAGCATCGCAGTCTGAATCTTCGCGGCTGCGGCCGAACAACGGATAGTTGTCCCTATTCATTCAGAGGTTTTTCGACTTCTTTTTGAAGTTCTTTCAAGGAATCTTGAACCTAAAGTTGACAAAGTTGAAAGCAGCATGCATCTGTTAAAATGACATCGGCAGGGGAATTTTCGTTAAATGTACTAAAACTTCAAAAGTAGGCTCGGGATTGTGGGCTCGAATATGGTGTAGGAGAACAAAAAATGTGAAACTGCAGACACTAACAGGCAACGCCAATAATTCGAGCGAGATTCCTTTGAGGGAGAGTGAAGCCTCCTTTCTCGCTTGGAATGTTAAGACGGGTCCACATGGGAAATTTAGTACCTCGCGATTGTCATCCTGGTGTATGTAATAATCCCAGAACAGTTTACGTATTTAGATTTCAGCTTTTGATTCGCTCCAGTTCGTCTCTGCTGACTCTAATGCATTCATCGGATGACAATTGAGAGGCACAGCATATCAGGGTAAAATCTTCAGACCTGCCCGTTTAAGACCTTCAGTTTTTAATTTGGGAGGTTTCTAAATCTGGCCTTTTACATTCCATTTTTACATAACATTACATGACTTGCTTCGCGTGCGGTCTATTACGCTTCTTTTTGCTATCTGATTGGCTCCTGAGAGGTCTTAAACTGTAAAGACCGGTCTTTTTCGGGAATAGACAAATGTTATCTAAAACAAAAAAAGCTTTAAAAATGAAAGAAATGTAAGGAAAAAGATACTCTTTCCAAGCTAAAATGAATTTCGGAGACGATTTAAGATACGACCACGGCGATGTTGATCATCCGCTTCCAATTTTAAACATTCAAGCTTTTGATGTGTTTTCGAAAAAGACGGTAAAAGGCCGCTCCCGAAGCAAGCCGGCTTCGCACAAGAAAATTGTACTGCCGACTAGTGGACGTTCGTAAAGCTCGGTATCTCAGAAAAACGACTTCTGAGCCCTAGACGGGAATCGAACCCGCAACCTTCTGATGACCGGTGAGACGCTCACCATTGAGTTACCACGACTCAGATAGCAAGCTAGGGTGCAGGTTGGTCATATGTACTTCCTAAGCGGAAGTCACGATATGACATATGACGAACCTGCTCCCTAGCTCACCATCTGAGTCGTGATAGCTCAATGGCTCGAGCGTCTCACCGGTCATCAGAAGGTTGTGGGTTCGAGTCCCGTCTAACGCTCAGAAATCATTTTTACGAGATACCGAGCTTGACGAACGTCCACTAGTCGTCTGATATTTACCAAGCTCCCACATGAACCAAGTTCGCGTTCAGCATCAAGTAAAGTTGTACTGCATTGTACTGTCCTTGGTCTTCCACACCGACCTCGATGCTTCGCACCTCGGTCTGTATTGAAAGACCGCGGGCAGTATAATTTTCTAATAAGGATCTCCCGCTCGGTCATTAAGTTTCTAGTATTGACGCCATGACAACATTGTATTCATTGATGAATTTTGATGGACGAAGAACATTAAAATATAACACATAATCCGAAAATTATCATCTTGAAACTTGAGATACAAGTTAAAACAAGATGAAGACAGGTGCGTATCTCACGTTTCAAGACGTTAATCTTCGGATTATGTTTTATACTTTACTTTTTAAAATTGTCGGCTGGTTATGGTTTCTGGAAGAGCATTAAACTCCGAGAAAATCTCGTTGATCAGACTGTGGAACGCCGAGCACTCAGAAAAACTCTGAGCTTCAGACGGCACTCCAGCTCAGACGTTCCACCTCGGACGCTTGAATAGGACAGTAAAAAAGCTGTCACAACTAAACCAAATAGTTGACGACATTGTTCGCTGCCAGCAGTACAACATCGCCAACGCCAGTTTTCCTTTTTAGGGAAGTCATCAGCAAATGGATTAAATTATCTATACCGTGGATTTGTACATGATGGAGATATAGAGAGTCTCCACGGTAAGTTCCCTATTCATGTCAACAAACATTCTTTCAATTCATTTTTTTTTTCAATTTGTGCATATTTTTTATGAAATAGTGACGCAGACCCTTCCTATCCACCATTTTAATCCGCTGTATCATTCATTTCCATCTATTACAAAAAGACACTAACCTGCTGTAAGAATTGTATGGAGGTCGACAAAACCTGCTGCCACCTACAAGGTACAAATATCGTGTGAAAATCAAGCAAATGTAAGGGATGACAAACGCTGACAATTTACACGTGGGTTCAACGTGGGTTAGTCTTTAAAATTGTAATAAGCTCTAACCTTTTAAGCTGAAGACGCTGAATGTATTGCTGCTTATACAAGAGATTCCGAAACTCATCTATATCCTTTGGCCATTCGCTAGATAAAAGATCACACCATGTTAAGAGATAAACATGATGCTCGTGGTAGTGCACATGATAAGGACAAGCAGGAGGAGGAGGAGGAGGAGGAGGAGGAGGAGAAGGAGGAGGAGGAGGAGGAGGAGGAAGAGTGCGAAAAGGGAGAGGAGGACGAGGAAGAGTACGAAAAGGGAGAGAAGGATGCGGAGGGGGAGGAGGAGCAGGAAGAGTAGGAGCAAGAGTACAAAAAGGAAGAGAAGGAGCAGGAAGAGGAGGAGGAGGAAGTGAAGGAAGAGAAGGAGAAGGAAGAGGACGAGGAAGAGAAGGAGAAGAAAGAGAAGCAGGAGGAAGAGGAGGTGGATCGTAACTAGTGAGATGTGTGACATCCCCAATGTTGCAAAATGGTAGATTTGCTAAGCAATTTGTCCTACAACATACACAGCTGTGACGACCAAACTTTCAATCTTATAACCAAGATAACAAATTACTGCTTCTTTTTTTTTCCTCATATCAGAGGCAATATTTGAGTTTGATTGTACATGCCGGAATCGCTTATACACAAACCAAAAAGTTCAAATAAAATGGTGGTTAAATGAAAGACATTATTTTAAGTAAGTTTGTTTTTTGTTTTTTTTAACTTGATTTTCCAACTTTGGTCTTGTACGTGAAGCGGTCCTTCCCTCCCTACGCTTGCCCAGTTCGCAATGAAAGTACGGCAATCTTGTTTCTCACGACTGCAGCCGTAATTTGTGAATTACACTGTCTCAATGCAGGCTATAGGTGGTCATAATCCTGTTGCCGTTAGTCTTTTTAGAAAACTAGGCATTTTCTTTAGCGCAATTTTTTTTGACGATGGCATTAGTGACTGTACTGCTTTCCGTTAATGAGGAACAAACCACGATATTCTTCGTAAGATGAAGTGCCTTATTACAGCAATATGGCTGAAGGACTTGCTAACCTGGCGAGCGATGGTAAACCCGCAGACTCCCATGACATCGTAGAACTTTCTAATGAAAATACCCGATACCCCAAGTACACGTTCAAAACCAGCAGCAGAATCAATCTGAAAAATAATCATAACAAGAAAACAGAAGGTGAAGAAAGGTCAAAATAAAGATAGCTTACTTTTCAACAACCACGGAACAATGTAGGGTTAATGAGTGATATTCTTAACACAACGGAACTCGTTTCCTTTTGTCAATCACTCGATGGTTTGCACGTGACGTCATGACAGCCATGTTGGTGGAACTTTAACAGATGAATCTTAACTTCTTTCGTTTGTAGCACCAACCTAGCCGCCGCATCATAGTTCCTTAAATTTCGCCGGATTGGTTGCAAACCATCAATTTGTTCCAATAGTAACTATAATGCTCTCTCCTATACTGTTAAATTTTATTTACGTGCACATGATGTGAAAATTAAGTACCTATATGAAAGAACTTTTGAAATTACAACGCAACATCTTTTACGCTTTTTCCATACCTCACTTCGTTCTTGAGATATTAAGATTTATTTGTTACGTAAATAACACCTCACTTAAGTCATGGTGTATAATGACTTAAAAAAAATCACGCATATGTTTGAAATTACTCTGTTAAATCACTGGAAACTTCCTCTGTCTAGCGTGACGAGGCAAGTACACTCACATTCACAGTTTCACGTGACATCGTTCAATACCTTCAACATAATTGCTAATTTTACAACTCATTATGCAGGATGACGTATGTAAGGTGTTATTTACGTATCAAACAAATCTGATTCAATTCCATCAATTCAAGAACGAAGTGAGATATGTAAAAGGTGCAAAAGATGTTATAATTTCAAGAGTTCTTTCATATAAAAAACACTTAATTTTCACTCAATATAAATACAGTTTAAATGATTCATTAACTCTATTCGGTCAGACAACTCAACTATGGGTCATCACCTGCTTACCGTTCGAATTTCAAACAAAGTTTTTTAAGTCTGCCAAAAAAGTCGCAAACATCTTTTCGCGATCGCAATTACGTCACGATTCCTTGCTACGCAACGAGCAAATTTTTTCAATTTCCCTAGACCTTCATGAGTTAAATGAGAAATTATGTAAATTGCCCATTTCAGACCATGTGAAGTTTTGATTCGTTAGTTATTATCCCAGTGATTACACTTTGATGCTTATCTGAAGATCATTAAATTTCAAAGAAACAAATATCCCGAGTAACATTACATGAACTGAACTGGGTAAACAAACATTTAAGCTTAAGGGGTCAATTATCGATCTCAATGTACTGAAAATAATCATTTTACTCACAGCAGCGTGAAAAAACTCAGGAACAAATTATTGTCTCTGAAATAGAAAACAACCACAATTACTTGACACGTCGATTAAAAGTAAAGCACCCAGAATACACAAAACAACCTTCACGTGACAGATACCTCCAGATACGCCTCGCTAACGTTGAAATTCGTCCCGTAGCCCTGGCAGTAGGGATGGCAGTAGGAATAGCAGTAGGAATAGCAGTTGACTCATCTAACAACAACAAAGGAATTACAAGGTATGGTAAAGGTTCCTTTATTTATACTGGATAATCCTATCAGCTCAACTACTCTGTTTTCCCTGGAGGTTCAGGAGGTTCAGTAAGTGTCATCTCTCATGGGTCCCAGTGTTACTACAGGAGGAAACCGGAGTACCCGGAGAAAATCTGTGATGTTTGGTAGAGTCAGACTGGACAGCAGTCTTCTCACATGTGACCAAGGTAAGTTTAAACTAGAAAACCGCACAGAACAGGAATTGATCCCTAGTCACAGAGGTGAGAGACACGAACATTACTGTACCACCAACACCCCACAAGTTCATTACTTATTGTAACACTTCCATCTAGCCTCCCTCCAATAAGCGAGACTATTATATGGCCGAGGGACTGAGAGGTAAAAATACGGAATTTTCTGCAAGTTTATACAGGGTGTCTTAAAAAAAACTGCAAATACTACAATTTGCATTACATTCACTGCAATTAGCATTGCAATGCCTGTGCAACTTATGATGCTCCTGGGATTGAAAATACGTTCAAATTTTCCTTGTAATTAGAATAACCACACAAAGTGAGTTAATCCCTAATCGATATCCCTAAGCATGAACTGTGTTTACGCACCCTTGGGATCAATTAGTACTGAATTATGCAAATTTAATAAATATCTGATTTCAAAGGGTTTGATGAAGAGTCAGCTGTCTGTATTAGAGAATGCCGACATTATGGAGGCAATTTGTTAAACAAGGAAAGTGAGTATTTTGCCGGAACCGAGCGATGTGTCCGTCATAAACAGGTGTCCGCACTTAGAAGTGCAACTGTATTTTGATAAAGGAAATTTTAGAGTGTCACAAGATGTACATTTAAGACCCAACCGGAACCAATTGCGAAAACACAACCCTCGGGCCTTCAACTGGAAATCGAACCGCGACCCAACAAATCAAGTGCAGTGCTCTGCCAATTCATCTACGAAGACCGTTGCCAAGAATATGGCCACGAGTCCTGCATCTATAATGGGAGTAATCCCAAATGAATGATGGGTATATTCAACTAACATTGGGCATTTACACTCGATATCCTATCTTACTCTTTTAACACTGGTTGTACCCTAAAAGTATTGACACTCGAAAACTTCCTTCAAATATATATAACTTTTCACGATATCAAGTTTAAATGCCAAAAATTCATGGAAAAAATCCTGGAATTTCCGGGTCCTGGTCCGTAAGCGGTTGGATATCAAGCGTATTTGCCCGCACAGGGGGAATATTTATGAAACCTCATCCTATTTTGGGTGAGATGGTTTTAAGCAAAATGAGAAGTAGAAGTGTAGAAATGTCCGAAGTGGAACCAAATAAAGAGAACTAGCGTGTAACAAACAGAAGTGGCCCCTTAGAGTCCTGAAACTAAAAGGAGAACTATGATACTAAATCGTAAAATTGTATTTTTATATAATTTTATTTGGTTTAATCTCAAAAACAGGGTTTCAAGCTTTCCTTCCCCTTACGTCGAGTATTGTTCTAAAGGGGAAAAACGGCCTTTTCAACCTTTTTTCGACTCCCGTTTGATGGCGATCTATGAATTGGACATACGTCATCCCTAAAACGTCATCAAGTCATCAACGACCACCAGCAAGACAAGGGGAGATGATTATAAGAACAAAAAATACAGCCACGAAGATGGTTACAATATCGGAAAACTTAGATATATTTTTTTATGAATTGGCGCCTGTCAAAGTTAAAAGAATCTCATGAAATTTGGCGAATTTTGCCATCCAGACGATCTCACCGCAAGCCAAAGGCCTGGGACTAGCAGTGCGATAAAAATCCAGTTTCATGTCTTTAATCAGTTGTAGCGTTCTATGCCTTTCGCGCAACTGTTTGAAATTTGGGGTCAATATTCAGTAAAGCGAAAGGTATTTCCATTACGAATTTAAGAACAGAATCTGGTATAGTTCATGAGATATTAACTTAAATTGGAAATGGATTTCTCTTTGAGAACTAGTCCCAGTCCCCTTTCGTGTTTCCAGATCTCCCTGATACAATTATCCTTAAGTAGACCCTGTGTCTTTACCTCGTTAAAAATCAGAAGATAAGACGTCCGTCAGAAGTACATACACCGACAAACAAAACGTGTGATAAACTGTCTTTTTTACCTTTTCCTTCTCTGTTTTCTTCACTATTTGACTGAGTGTCTTCCACTGCGTCCTGTGTTGGTTGGCGACGTTTTCTTGAGGAATCCAGTCTTCGCCTTCGGTCCTTCACAGTTCCATCCTCAGCTTCCCTAATAAATTCCTCTAAAATAGGATTTTGTCGGAAGTAAGTAATGGTGACTCCGAGCGTCTGTAGAATAATAGTAGCGACTGCATAACGAACTGTTTGCAAGAAGAATAAAGGAAAATACTACATGGATTTGATAAACGTGACCATGCTCACAAATCGGCCAACATTCTTTCCCAAGTGCATGCATACAACATTAACTCTAGGAACAGCACCCACTCTTAATTGACTGGATTTCGCTATGACATTAACTCCTTCCTGTCCGTATACGTCCTCACTGACCTATGGAGACTTCAGTATTTAACTCTGGCTAACGCCAGACGATTTTACTCGTCAAGGAGAAAGTCCTCGGTCAGGAAAGAGTTAACCAGGGTTTAAAACCTATCTTCTTAACTCCTTCCTGTCCGTAAAGGTCCTCAGTGACCTATGGAAACTTTGGTATTTTACTCTGACTAACGCCAGAAGATTTTGCTCGTCAAGGGCAAAGTCCACGGACAAGAAACAGTTAACCCTTTCACGGCAAGATGTCTCTACTTAACGAATACAGTGACGTGGCTTAAGCGCGAGAAAAATCACACAAGACTGATGCTGCCCGGAGAGAGTTAATATTCAGTTTAGCTCTATTCGGTCCGATTCCTCAAAAAGACGAAATGAGTGTACAAAGAAAGGTTTTAAGCTTTTCTGAGTTTTCATAAAGCTTGAAGAACGAGCCTTTCGTTGTTTATATCCAAGCTTGCAAACACCTACACTCCATACACTCCGTAGATTGAGTTCGTTCGTATGCAAAGAAAGGTTTTGTTATTTTCACTTACTTCTTGTTGGAATTTCAATTCGAAATAGATTTTTGAAATCGACATAAAAAATTGAGTAAGCAACGAACCGTGACAAAGTTTAGCAAAACTTTTTGAATTGGTTTTTCAATTTCCTAGGATGTTAATGAGTCGAGAAACAACGTTTTTCGCGGCGATGGCAACACGAGGGACCGACACGTGTTGGCAAGAGTATAGCGTTGTTCCCTGAAAATATGAAAGTTAACCATGGCAAATTGTCCAACACGAACGGCTGCGAAAGGGTTAAAGCAGTTCGCCATCGTTTCGATGTACAGGTATGAGGTATTTTTTATTTTTAATTTATCAAACGACTTGTCTAGAAACTTGAATCTGAAATGTTTTTAAGTTCATATACACTTAATACATATATTCATATACTCGTACACGACGTCATCAACAGTTTTAAAGCAAATTTTATCAGAACAATGATGCAAAGCATTGGTTAGAAGGTCGGTTGTTTGATTTCGTATCTTCTATTTAATATATTAGAACTTACTTAAGAAGTCAAAATAAGATGACAATCCCACGACGGAATTTTTGTTTATCATGTCTACAAGACAAAATCAGGTGTTAGGAAGTACCATGTAAACGACAGACACACCATAAAGCTCTTTTTATTTCATAGACAAGGACTGTCTGACTGAAAGTCACACAATCGAGAAAAGCGATTGACTTACTTTTCACAAAACTCCAAATAGGACGAATGTACTTTACTTGAGATGTTACCCTGAAAAATTAGGTCAACTTAATGTTAGCTCAGTCAAATTGTCACCTGAGATTGAGGTATATCACGTATGTATATCTATGAGCGTCTGTATGTATATGTACATATACAGGTATGTGTATAGGTATATATCTATATATAGGTATGTGTTTGGGTATGTATATGGGTATGTATATAGGTATGTATATAGGTATGTATATATAGACATATATATATATACATATATATACATGTATACGTATGTATATAGGTACGTGTAAAGTATGTGTATAGCTATGTATATAGGTATGTGTATAGGTATGCATATAGGTATGCGTATAGGTATGCATATAGGTATGCATATAGATGTGTATAGGTATGTGTATAGGTATAGACAACTGTATACCAACAATTTTGATATCGCGGAACCTACAGTACTTAATCTCAATACAGAGTTGTAGAGCTAAATTTATTTATTAATTTCTTTATTACACGGTCTTTCACGCTTTACGCGATCATCACACGACTAACTGACATCAGCACCATGCGAAGAATATTTAAACTGACTGAGAATGTTCATGTCAATAGACCTTATTCCAAAATGGCGGATGATTTGAATTCTTTTATATACATCTAAATTGGCCCTTATAACCTCGTTTTAGAGTAAAAATGCTTTTGAATTTCGTGCATGAAAACGAGTTCATAAGGGCTAACTTATATGCATATAAAAGAATTTTAAATCATTCGCCATTTTGGAAAAAGGTCTATTAGTGGTCTGACGATGGCGTAAAGCACGAAACACCGAGTAACAATACAACAATACATGTGTAATTTTAGTTATTTTATGTGTATTTTATTATTTTATTGTGTAATTACAATATATATATATATTCTCATACATATACTCATATATATATATATCTATATATATATATATATATATATATGGCCTTTAGGTCATATTGAGCGCTCTACAGGATGAGTCTTTGCCGCTTTGCATTATGCGCACGCTCACTGCTT
>JBAHVQ010163700.1:0-14787 GCA_036872915.1 Nanipora kamurai | reverse complement strand
GGTTGTTGTCGTTGGATTTGGCGTTACTGGACCCTGGAAGGATTGGTTGCTGTCATTGCATCTGGCGTTACAGGACCGTAGAAGGCTCGGTTGTTGTCGTTGCATCTGTTGTTACTGGACCCTAGAAGGATTGGTTGTTGTCGTTGGATTTGGCGTTACTGGACCCTGGAAGGATTGGTTGCTGTCATTGCATCTGGCGTTACAGGACCCTAGAAGGCTTGGTTGTTGTCATTGCATCTGGCATTACTGAACCCTTGAAGGATTGGTTGCTGTCATTGCATTTGGTATTAGTGGACCCTAGAATACTTGGTTGCTGTCATTGCATCTGGAGTTACTGGACCCTAGAAGGCTAGGTTGTTGTCGTTGCATCTGGTGTTACTAGACCCTAGAAGGCTTGGAGGTTGTCATTCCATCTGGCGTTACTGGACCCTAGAAGGCTTTGTTGTTGTCGTTGCATCTGCTGTTACTGGACCCTAGAAGGCTTGGTTGTTGTCGTTGCATCTGGCGTTACTGGACCCTAGAAGGCTCGGTTGTTGTTGTTGAATCTGGCGTTACTGGACCCTAGATGGCTTGGTTGTTGTCGTTGGATCTGGCGTTACTGGACCCTAGAATGCTTGGTTGCTGTTGTTACTGGACCCTGCATCTGGCGTTATTTGACCGTTGAAGACTTGGTTTCCGTCGGCACATTTGGTGTTTCTTTTTCGATGAATGACTATAAGGGAAAAGAACGGCAATGACATATTTTAAATATTTTTATCTTGATCTTCGTTGCCTCTATATTATATCATAATTGTCACAATCTTGGGAACATCGGGTCATTTCAATTTCCGCTTAAACATGTCAGCCGTGAAAAAGGCTACGTGTTGCCTCTCCATAGACTTAGACTGGCTACCATACAATGATGGAATTCTATTACAGATAACACAAACAAACTCTCTCCAAAAGCCCAGTACAAACCAAACTATTGAACCGTTGTGTCGGCCATCTAGTCTCGTGGCAGAGAACACCTGGAATCTTTCCTAAACTACCGGAATGACATACACCCTTCCATCAACTTCACCGTCGAGACGGAAAATGATCAACCCTGACTACCTTCCCTCGATATTATCTTTACCAAGAAACTAAATGGTTTACTCAGCTATCCTGTACACCGCAAGCCTACACATACTGACCGCTATTTAAACTGCAGATCTTTCCGTCATCCTGGAATCAAATCATCGGTCTCTAAAACCTTGGTGCACCCGCTCACTCCATCTTTGACAGTGAAAACAGTACAAACGAGTTGAAAAACCTGGACATGGTTTTAAAGAACAATGGTTTCCCCGAAGATGAAATACGTCTTCAATCCTGCGCACGAACTACCACTGATACCAAAGATGTCATTAACACTGTTTTCATCCCACACAGAATTGAACGAATACTCCGTGAATGCAACCTCAGAGTCTACCACAGCTCCCAGCTGAAAATGAATCGACTACTTTTTACTCACAAAGACAAGACCAACAGCAACATGAAACCTGGTGTGTATCGTATCCCATGTAAATGTGGCATAGTATACATTGGGGAAACGGAACGTCATCTTAAAACACGACAACAGAAACACACAATGACTGCTGCTCCAAGGCAAAACTTGACAAATCAGCTCTTGCAAAATACACATGGGAACAGAACCATACGATAAAATGGAATGACTCCACTCTACTTGACCCGGTAACCAATTATTTTGCTAGACAAATCCGAGAATCTACCGAAATCTGGAAACACTCGACAATACCCCCAAGAAGGAAAACCGTTACCTGACACCTGGTCGATACTCTTCCGTACGTCTCAACCTATGTTCAATTCTGTACTTTTAGAATTAGAATGATACATCTCTTATAATCAAACTGACATATACACACAATACGCACGCGTAACCTACCGCCATACGAAACGTCGATGCAGTGACGCCAACCAACAGCTACATATGTTCATCCTTTCTCTGAAGACGACTCGACAAGACGGGTCGAAAGTTCAGAACCAGTAAATGACACGGTGTAACCACAAATCTGTTTTATGCTTACGTTTCTGTATGATACACCTTGCTCACCGAATTAAACTTTGACGCTCGCATCGCTCGGGTCCATTGTAGACGCGCCTTTAATGTATATCATTGTCTTCACATATTATTTAACGTGGTTTACCATTTTCTGTTATGACCAAGTACTAACTTACTTTACTCTCACCTCGTTACGGTACTTTTCATGTCTCACCACGCGGTCATTTTCGTTTATTTATCCATCGTTTTTAACCTTTGTTGATTCTCCCTAAGGATCTGATCCTTCACTTTCACGTCTTCGCTTTACCTCTTACCGATCCTTAAGTCTTGTGGAGTCACTGGGTAAATCTGACTTTTCACTCCGACATCTTTGGCTTACTTCTTGCTAACTTTTCACTCTCTTTGAATCTTCTGCGACATCTGATCCTTCTGCTTTTCGCTTTTTTCCTTGCGGATGTACAAATTAAAGAAAATCCATGATATGTTTTTATGTTAGTTACATCAGACTAGCCAGTCAACAAAGTCCAACCCGACCCATCTCGGTCAACGATCTAAAACTATAGAATTCTATTTAGAAAGTATATAAAACTTGGTAGAAAGTTAAAAGGTTGGTAGACTACCGAATTTATGTAGAAAGATTCTGATGTTTCGAGCAAAGGGCCTTCTCCAGAGAGTGAAACGTTTGTTTTTTTTTTAAATTTTTTTTTAGTTTATTTTATTTTTAATTTATTTTAATTCTTATCACCTAACTCCATTTAGTATACAAACTAGTCTAGTTGCCATTCGTCTTTATGAACACTCTTCACTCTCTGAAGAAGAGCTTTTACTCGAGACGCCAGAATCTTTCTACATAAATTCGACAGTCTACCAGCCTTTTAACCATGTCAGTCAGTCAGCCAAGCTCAATCGAACTGAAGCAAACCCAGTTCAGGCAATCAGGCCAACCCAACCCAGCCTAACAGGTCAGTCAACCCAAGGCAGATAAATCCAGCTAGTCAGTCAGCCAGCTCATCACTCAATGACACATTCAATTACTAATTAGTCAAATAAATATCAAACTAGTTAAACTCTCATGGGGTTGTGGTTGAGTTAAGTCAGCTGAGAATGGTGTCAGCGATTGAAATTAAAAAATGCGAAACAAAAATCAAATCATAAATAACCATTATCCTGAAAGGGCCCATAAAATCAGTCACGATTATTAACATGGTCAGTTTACCTGTTGATTCGATAGAACCTTCATCGTCGAGACCTGAACTGTAAAACCAAAATACGAAAATAGTCAGCATCGACATTGCAAAAATTCATTGATCTTTTTCAAGGTAAGAATTTTATAGAGGAAGCAGCAAGAAATAATTCGTTCTGGTATTTAACAAAAGTAAAAAATGACCCTTATGAAATTCATGGAAATGGTCTAGTCAGTCAGATAGTACACGGTAAGTCATTGCATTGTCATGTTTCGTGTTCCCATGGCCAATGTAATTCTCTTTAAGCTAATACTGACACTTTGTTTAGGATTTCAATGACATCATCTCTCTTGATCTTCCTTAACAGCTTCTTGAGGTTTTCAACCGTGCTTTCATTTCCGAATTGCCAATCAAGCAAGAGGGCATCGGTCGGGTTGCTACACTTCTCAAATTCCTTGATTTCATCTTCTTCGTATTTCATCTTTGCAGCTAAGCCACGGAAATCTTTCTTCAGAACGGTCTTCACGTTAAGCTTCTGGCACACTCTGTCCCTTATATTGCTGTCAAGATCCCTGACAAGAATTGCCTTCTTCACAGTAGTTTCAGCCACAACTAAAAGAGAAAATACTTGGTAAAAAGGCATTTGATTTTCGCATTCTTACTACCAGTACAGGACAGAGTTTTTAAATTTCATACTAAGACCCATAATCCTCCTCGTTTGATAGTTCCCACACCATTTGGTATTGGACCTTACGGTACCTGTCTTACTTTAAACTTATCGAACGATGTAAAAATATAGGATGCTGCGTAGGCAGTATATAAAACAGCGAGAAAGTTAACACGTTGGTAGACTGCCGACTTTATGCAGAAAGATTCTGACGTTTCAAGCAAAGGCCCTTCTTTAGCCAGCCAGATTTTCATATCATGAGTGGGAAGCAATATTCAACACGGAAGAAGGACCAAAACACATTTTTTTTG
Source organism: Nanipora kamurai (assembly GCA_036872915.1). NCBI lineage: Eukaryota > Metazoa > Cnidaria > Anthozoa > Scleralcyonacea > Helioporidae > Nanipora > Nanipora kamurai. The sequence goes on along the minus strand of JBAHVQ010163700.1, from coordinate 10,587 downwards.
AAGTTGAGTGGCGTTAAACTATCCACACGGATTTTTAGATTTTTAATATACCCTTTTCCAATCCACTTAATGGACATGCAAACGGAGTGAAGGTCTGGCATCGAGGTGATGATACGATCACAGTCTCTTATCGTTCGCTGCTGCGGTTTTTACTCGGCTACCAACGCCTCCGTAAACTAGTACAATTGAATAAACATAGCTATTTTACCTGCTGTACTTGTGCCTGCTATATCTGATGAAGATGTACTTTCTCTATCAGACACACGTTCACCTTGCCTTGTACTGTTGGCCTTTGTTAAACAATTGATAAAAAACAGTGCTGACTCGGCATTAGTTGCAAGAAGAACTCAGTGGATAACTGTTCTCCCTAACGTAATAACTTAAAGTTCTTCGTGAACTGAAATATCGTTTTAGGTCGTATTTACCCGTAGCTAATATAAGGAATGTAAAAGACGGGGTTTGTCCAATGATTGAAAAGTAATATCCATGCGATGGTTGCTCTGGGTTTCCAAAAAATCGACGAAAATCGATCAGTCAGAAAATCAATGAAAATCAATTATAGAATGGCTTGCCAAGCGCAAAAATTGGCGCCGGTCTCTGGGGATGAAGCCATCAATGATGGTGCGTTTATACCTCCTACTTTCTTCACTATGGATAGAAATTACCGTGGATTTAAAACTACACTATCTGGTGTCGATGGAAATATCGACTACTAAGTATACTTAAGTAAAGAATAAGAAATATATTATCGCATCAGTTACTTTACTTAAGTTAGGATTTTCAACTTTGTCCGAAAAAATCGGAGTTGTTGTCAATTGTAAAAGTAAACTAAGGACCACTACTACAAAGCCCTACTGACGTTAAGTTTCTCGCTCGTGTACCAGGTAACCTTGAGAGTGTTACAGATGAGCAGTACTGTACACGAACATGTTATATCCCATTTACTGACTCAATTGAAAAGAAAAAAGTTACCTTCTGCTTCCAGTATATCGACGAGGTCATCTCTTTCGATCTCCTTCAGGATCCCAACCAGCTTGTTTACGTCGTTCCCAGACTTGGTTGCCCAGTTTGATAAGAGAGCATCAGCAGGATCTTTTTCAAGTTGAAATGTCTTTAATTCGCGGGAAGTGTATCCCATCTGTCCAGCTAGTGCTTTGTAATCCTTATTGTTAACTGGCTTATCCAATTCTGTACAGATTTGCTGGTAAACTGTTGTGTTAAGGCCAGGGAGTGTCAATTTTTCTTTCATTCTTCCTATTGCTAGAAACAGAAATCAGATTTGAAGGACTGGAGTTGATAGTGGTAGTGTATTCTACGATATCAAAAAGGGTCAAGTGTATAATTTCTCGAGGGGTCTACCTACATTCATTTGACAGAATAGAAATTCACTTTATCTACCTTTCATTTTGCAAGTAAGCTCCGACATTATAATCATTATCCGTATTACAGGTCCACAGGCAGGGAAATATTTCAAATTACCAAGATTACCTAAGAAACAATGCCCAAAACGGCCGTAAACTTCCATCATTTATGTCCACTGTTCAAGTAGCTACATACTCTTGCTTAGGGTGCCTTGTTGCCATCTAGGGTGTCTGTATTGATCAAAAGATCAATGTGGTCTTGGATATTCACAATTGTTAAGGTATATCAGAGGCGGCACCAGTTTTTTTCAGGTTAGGAGGTATGACTACCTGAAAGTACCTCGAAAGGTATTGATAGGGAAAAATATTTTCATCCTAATAAGCAAATAATCTACAAGACTTGGTACGTAGCAAAGAGAGGCCGAAGAGGCCCATGGATGCAGGGAAAACAAAATTTTACCTTTCAAGTGTATATCACCCCAAAATTTCTTTAAATTAGGAAATCTGGCCGAAATTATGTTACATGTTTTCTCGAAACAGCGTAATATAGTTTACATAGTAAAACGAGAAGGTTCCTTTGCAGTTTGTCCGATTTTTTTCAAACCAGACATTGTCATTCTCACAAAATTCTCCAATGTAAACACTGTTTCTTTCAATGAGAGAGTTCCTCCATCGACGTCACAAGTGCTCACTCGTTAATAGTTCTTTTTTTTCTCTCGGCCACGATTTGAAAAACCCTCAAAATCACCAACTTTGACATTTAAAAACTCCGAGATAAAATTTTCGAACGACAAGATATATTGCAATTTTGCTCAAAACAACCAGAGAATGCGAATACGTAAAATCCCCACAGATGACATAGGCACTTTAACATTGCAGCAATCTGCCTTATCCACCTTTAATGTTGCATAATAGCTCGAACATTATAATTATTACCAGCTATTACATGTACACGTCCTCAAGTTGGAAAATAATTTAAGTTGTCTAGATTTCATGATGAACAATGAGTGTTAACTGTCTTCCTAGATGTCCACTGCTTGTTAATTTGTTTGCTGTCATCTACGAGGTCTTGCACCTGTCAAGGGTGTCCATGCTGGTCTAGGGATCAATTTCATCGTGGATGTTCATTATTATTTCAAAATTGCATGGGTGGCGTGAGCTTTTTCACATTAGAAAGGTACAATATCCCACTAGGTACAATTTAAGGTATTGCAAAGCCCAGAAAATTCCACCCTAATAGAGAAATTAAGGCACAAGACCAGGCACATAGTAAAGGAGAGGACTAGCAGACTGTCATCTTCCTTCCGCAAAAGGGTAAACAATTGTTTTTTCATCTAAGACCTTCACAGTTTGTTAAAAAATTCTCTCAAAACTCGGGAAATGCAAACCTTAAAGACTCATCAATTTCAGAATTTCCTCAAGGAGTGTGATCCCTGAACACTTGGTGTTTAATGGTCCTACTGTGACACAAAATTGAAAAAATTATGACACCACCTCTCCTTATACATTTTCTTACTGTCCCTATACACTGGACGATGTTATCACTACATTGTTGAACAAATTTCCTGAAAATATCTGGAAATACTGACTTCCAATTTCGTTTTCCTTCCTTACATGTACAGTATTACCTCTTCGTCTCCTAATTTTTTGAAGGACATTAGTTTGAGCAATGTTACATATACGGTATTGAAGAACATTCATTTCATTATAGGCTCATCGTGGCAAAATGTTAGGGGGGTACATCATATCCCCTCTTCCCCCATTGTCTGCGCCTGTATTCAACGTTCCCAAGTAGGGGGGACACGGTCATCTTGAGGTTTTGCTTTTTTATTACGAATGTATAAATTAAGACATATTTACAACAAAACGTTAAATTTAAATATGTTTTAAACCTTACTGTGTATGGTATAACAACTGTTTTCCGAGTTCTTTGCTGTAACTTAATTACACACGTAATTTTTTCCTTTTACTAAACTATCATTTAGCATGTTGGTAGCAACACCTTATTAAAATACTATTTACTATAATCAAATACTGTATGATATCGATATTAGTCTAAATTTAAGGGCTTTTCAAATCCTCCCAGGGCATGGGGTCTCTTTAACTTTGATTTTTTTCACTTCGTAAAAGGTTTGTCCTTCCTCAATAGACATTACAGTACTTGCCTATGACGTTCGTAATACTGGTCAGAATAATCCTTGCGTAAAGCAACGTTCAACAGTTGTTGCACTTTACACAAAATTCAAATTACTTAATTTTACGACCAAATTTTTCTGCACAAGTACCTGATTCTTGAGCAGTGCTTTTCAAACCTTTCAGTTCATCAATAACCTCTAAGAGAAAAACAAAAAACATTAATAAACTCAAACCCTTTATAACGCTGTCACAAGTTTTAAATGTTACAGTGATGAACACAAAAGCTTTGAGAAGATTAATGAAACAAACATCAATAACTAATGAAGTAAGCCATGGCCATAGCCACAGCTGGAGTTTATAACCAAAAGGAAGCGTGTGCAGCCTTACATACCACTACAGTACATGTACGTATATAAATAAAATAAAATGAAATTAAGTACATAATTTTTAATTACATGCAATTCATTTTACCCTCAGTCTCACAGATCAAGTTGCAGAGAAGTTATTGCATAAAGATTTTTTCAAACAATTCCACTTGAGGCTTTTCCAATTAGGCAAAATTTCATCAACGCACCAAGAAAGCCTAAATTTTAACAAATAAAACTGCAAAATACTAACCTCTTGGAGGGTACACCTGATCTTTATGGACAAATTCGGGAACACCTTCATTTTCATTCTCGCAAACCAATGTACTCGAGATCCCCTCTGGAAATTTCATCAACCTCTCAAAATCCAGGGAATGATGACACTTGTTACAACTAGGGCACTGGTTGTAAATAGCGTAGCGTAGCTCAGGCCACATTTCCTTCACCAGATTTGCAAATATTGAGTGGAGTTTCAGGATGACTTTCCAATGGCTGTTACTCTGGCCAGCATTCTGTTTTGCTATGACTATAATTTCTATTTCATCTCGTTTCTGTCTTGTAACACGGAAATTCACCTTTCCCACTTCCTTCATATTGTAGATACCAAAAAACCCATTTCTCCAGTGCAACGTGTAGTCAGCACCATTATGAGAGCGAACCATAAGAAGTTCAAATAAACCAGTTGGCATACTACTGTGAAATACGTAAAGACACGTTATTTTGTCATGTTCCTCAGAAACTGTCCGTTGCCATACATGGTCAACTGTTTTAGGAGGGCTGCTGCACATGAGAGCAGGAATTAATGTGTAATTTCTTTTTATCTCTTTCCCTTCAATCTCAGCTTCTTTTTCTGTCATCTTATAACCAACATTAAAATGCTGAAGTAGTGGAGTAAGGTCCAGTTCCTCAGGAGCTTTCTTATGCCAAATACATTTCAAAAGTGATTCTGACAGCATTCCTCTTTTGACCAAATCATCTTTATCTTGGCAAAAACTGATGGAGTCTACGTTGTAAACTTTATATTCATCTTTATATTGGAGAAGGGTTTCGAAGTCATGGTGAACAACATCTTTTACCAGAGATATCAACCATGTTGCATCCAGAAACACAATGTGTTCTAGTCCACTAATCTGTTTGAATTGTAGAACCTTCCCAAGGCCAACAAGGTAGTCAAGTACAGCATCTAAAGTAGCTTTCCTGTCACCATAATTCTTGAAATCTTTATTTTTTAGGCACAACCACCTGTCCAGGTCTTCAATAGTTGTGTACTGAGGAACATTTAATTGCTTCTTTTCATCGCTCAGGGTAGTAATCAGTTTCTCAATTTCAACCCAAATTCCTGGTAAAGTTTTACTTAGAAAAGGAAATAAGTGAGGATTACTTGCAACTCGACACAACTCTTCATCCAGAAGGTTGAGTTGGTATTCAAATATGTCCTGCCTGAAGTCAGATTTCCCAGCAGAAACTAATGTTAAGTTAGTGCTGTTTGACCCCATTTGATGTGTTGACTCTGAATTATTTGCTAAAGAGCCAGGCAGAATAGGTCTGTTATTTTTCAGTAATTCAAGCTTCGCAATTCTTTCGCTGTTTTTGAAATCATTTTTTCTAAGCTTCTGTATGTCAGAAACTATTGAATCTAAATCTTTCTTCTCCTGTTCTTTTATCTTTTCCAACATGTGGGTACACCTTTTATTCGCCAATTCATAACCACTCTGTCTTCGAGTTCTTGGAGTTCGAATGTCGTGTATGAGGTCATCAAAGTTATCCTCATCCTCATCGGTACTCTTGCTTGCAATTTGAGGTATACGGTGTACAAGCTTAAATACGTTGCCAAACATATCAACTTTGGTCGCAGCAACAACAACGACCGGCCTCTGTACCATACTCTTCAAGTTATCAATCCATCTACCAATATGATGATGATAGGATTCGTCAGTCTCTTCATAGGCAAAAGCATCAACCACCAGTAAAAACAAAGAACCACTTCGGAGATAAAAATTATGCAAAGTTTGATAGCTTTCATTGCCCGCATAATCCCATATATCAATCTCAAGACCTTTGTTGCCAGCGTCAGGGAACCAAGTTCGGATTTTAATACCAGAAGTCCTCTCGTTGTCTTCTTCCAAATGAGGAACCCCCATTAATAAGCGGTTAATTAGACTTGTCTTACCCGCTCTACTTTTTCCAACAACAAGAACTCTGAGACGCTTTGAATGCACCGCTCCAAACTTTTCAATATCCTTAAAGTATTTCAAAATGAGGTGGGGATGATCACTGATTACCTGTGGAGGTTTCTCGAGAAAATTATTATGGAGAGTGATCTGCACTTTCCTTTCCAGTAATTTAGTAAAAGATTTAGGTATTTCTTTCAATAAATTGTCATCCAGGTGTAACGATTCAAGACTGGGAAGGTCACTGATGTGATTTGGTAATATTCTCAGGCCACAATGACTCAAGTCAAGCTCTCTCAACTTCGTTAATCCACACAAACCTTTTATCTCATGGTCATTCGCCACGTTCTGACCAGGTGCTCTGTTGTAAGCAAGCTTCAAGATTTCTAACTGTGAACACTGCCCCAGTCCCCGAGGAAGCCTATGAAGACCACACCAACTCAAGTCAAGCTCCCTCAACTTTGTTAACCCACACAAACTCTGTATCTCATGCTCACTCTCCACGTTCTGACCAAGTTCCCTGTTCGAATTAAGTTTCAAGATTTCTAACTGTGAACACTGTCCCAGTCTCTGGGGAAGTCTTTGAAGACCACAGCAATTCAAGCGAAGCTCCCTCAACTTCGTTAATCCACAGAAACTCTGTATCTCATGATCATTCTCCGGGTTCTGACCAAGTGCATTGTTCGAACCAAGCTTCAAGACTTCTAACTGTGAACACTGTCCCAGTCCCTGGGGAAGCCTTTGGAGACCACATTCACTCAGGTCAAGCTCCCTCAACCGCGTTAATCCACACAAACTTATCTCACAGTCATTGATCAGGTTCTGACCAAGTGCACTGTTGTAGGGAAGCTTCAAGATTTCTAACTGTGAACACTGCCCCACTCCTCGGGGAAGCCTTTGAAGACCACAGCGACTCAAGTCTAGCTCCTTCAACTTTATTAATCCACACAAACTCAGAATCTCTTGGTCATTCGCCACGTTCTGACCAGGTGCTCTGTTGTAAGCAAGCTTCAAGATTTCTAACTGTGAACACTGCCCCAGTCCCCGAGGAAGCCTATGAAGACCACACCAACTCAAGTCAAGCTCCCTCAACTTTGTTAATAGACACAAACTCTGTATCACATGGTCATTCTCCACGTCCTGACCAAGTGCACTGTTCCGATAAAGCTTCAAGATTTCTAACTGTGAACACTGTCCCAGTCGCTGGGGGAGTCTTCGAAGACCACATTCACTCAAGTCAAGCTTCCTCAACTTCGTTAATCCACAGAAACTCTGTATCTCGTAGTCCTTCTCCACGTTCTCACCAAGTCCCCTGTTCCGATGAAGCTTCAAGACTTCTAACTGTGAACACTGTCCCAGTCCCTGGGGAAGTCTTTGAAAACTACAGCTACTCAAGTCAAGCTCCCTCAACTTCGTTAATCCACACACACTCGGTATCTCATGGTTATTCTTCAGGTTGCCACCAAGAAAAATGTTCATATTAAGCCTCAAGACTTCTAACTGTGAACACTGTCCCAGTCCCCGGGGAAGCCTTCGAAGACCACAGCGACTCAAGTCAAGCTCCCTCAACTTTGTTAATCCACGCAAACTCAGAATCTCATTGTCATTCGCCACGTTCTGACCAAGTGCTCTGTTGTAAGGAAGCTTCAAGATTTCTAACTGTGAACATTGCCCCAGTCCCCAGGGAAGCCTTCGAAGACCACATTCACTCAAGTCAAGCTCCCTCAACATTGTTAATTCACACAAACTTCTTATCTCATGGTCATTGACCAGGTTCTCACCAAGTGCACTGTTCCAACGAAGCTTCAAGACTTCTAACTGTGAACACTTTCCCAGTCCCCGGGGAAGCCTTCGAAGACCACAGCGACTCAAGTCAAGCTCCCTCAACTTTGTTAATCCACGCAAACTCAGAATCTCATTGTCATTCGCCACGTTCTGACCAAGTGCTCTGTTGTAAGGAAGCTTCAAGATTTCTAACTGTGAACATTGCCCCAGTCCCCAGGGAAGCCTTTCAAGATCACACCAACTCAAGTCAAGTTCCCTCAACCTCGTTAATCCGAACAAACTCTGCATCTCATGGTCATTCTCCAGGTTCTGACCAAGTGCACTGTTCCAATTAAGTTTCAAGACTTCTAACTGTGAACACTGTCCCAGTCCCTGGGGAAGTTTTTGAAGACCCCAATGACTCAAGTCAAGCTCCCTCAACTTCGCTAATCCACGCAAGCTCAGTATCTCATGGTCATCTTCCTGGTTCTGACCAATTTCACTGTTCCGATAAAGCTTCAAGACCTCTAACTGTGAACACTGCCCCAGACCCCAGGGAAGCCCTTGGCGACCACAGTCACTAAAGTGATTTGTCATGCTGAGTGGTGTGGACCTAACTTTGTAAATTGGATGATTAAATATAAACAGTTCCCTGAGATTTGGGAGTTGATCAAGTTCTTCTGGTAGTATGTTTTTCCCACTGGCACTTAAAAAGAGTTTCTCAAGATTTGGCATGTTGGCAAGGCAAGGTTGGCTACATTCGGTGGCATGTCGTTGAATATTTGTCCCCGGTATAAATCGGGAAGATCCTTTAACAGTTATTCCTGTCAAACTGATTGAAGGTAAACAAGATTTCCCTAGGCCTTTAACTGTTAAAGCTTTATCTCCTGGCTTCCCACCTACAATTACTAACTCTTCTAAACAGTCAAATGTTTCACTATCCCTCAGTGCACCATCTTCATAATCTCTCAAAATCAGTTGCTGCACTTTGTTTTGCAAAGGAAACTTAAGCTGTTGTCCCTTTAAAACTGTACATTGTAGATCAAGGTTAATTAAGCCATGTTCATTAACTTCAATCTGACAGGTCCTCCGTAAAAATATGTCTCCAAGTCTTTCGCTGTAAGGGTGATCTTTCTGACATTGATCAAATATTTCTACTGTTAGTCTGGATGACAATAATTTCCCAGAGGCTGAAAGCAGGAAGTTGACGACGTTGTCGTGAAAAATCAGGATCCGTTTTATTTTTGATCGATTGAACAGTTCTGGTGGGATGGATTCTTGTAAGACACCCAAAGGTCTTAAGTCAATGAAAGTTTCTTGATATTTTTCCTGAGGAAAACACTTGATGCCATTAATGACAATGGGATTATCACTCATATTTCAAAATAAGTAAAAACTCTAGTTTTATTTTTACTTCACCATTTCTTCATTTGTCATCCATTAGGAAAAACTGTAAGAACGAGACAGTAATGTTTACCACGAAGTCATTAGTTAGTCGTAAGCCAGGGATAGAACTTTACATCTTCAGTATAAATTGTTGCAATTCTATAAAATGTAAATTTTATCTTTCATTGTTCATATGTTATTGATACTATAAATTGTAAAACTGATGGCGTCTTACGCAAGCTGTGATTGGTCACCTACCGTGTTCCCATAAGGCTATGCAAACACGGTTCTGACGTCACCATCATTCTCCATGATGTATTACGCCATCACACGCAATCAGAACAGTAAGGAAAATTTATAGTTTGATAACATTCATGAAAAAACGCTAATAACCTCTTTATGTTACTTATTTTGTTCCAGTTATTTTATAAAAGAAATACAAACTATTTGACTTTGTTTCTATGGCCTGATACAAACACTCGTAAGAGTTTCTATCAGGCTATTCAAACACGGCAAAACAGTTTCTATTTCTTAAGTAACAACTCTACCGTACTTTTGCCTATTCCAATATTTACATACGGTAAGCAAGTTATTTGTTCGCTAGTTATACACTTGATGTAGTACTTATGTTCAAATGGTCATTTTTGTTAAAGTGTCTATGAAGCGAAAATTAAGTCGTTCTTATTTGAAAGACCATTCGAAATGATTTAGGAACTCCTTTTGTAGTTTCTCCGTATCTGGCTTCAGCTTTAGATATTTTAGTTTGCTTCATATCCAAATAAGAAGACCGGCGACGTCATAAAGTTGATAAAGCATTTGGACGACCTGGTAAATACGCTGTAAGTAATCCAATATTCAAAAAAATCAATTGAAACTTTATCAACTGGAAGAAGTAGAAACGCTGAACCCATCCTCGTTAAAATGTTATAAAATATATTGTCCATTTAAAGTTTTACATTGTAGATCAATGTTATTTGGGCCATGTTTATTAACTTCAATCTCACAAATCATCTTTAAATACATGTGACCAACCTTCTCCTTACAGTCATACTGTCGGGAAATGCTCGACTTGGTCCACGACAAAATAACACTCGAAGGACCACGACTTTCGTGATAGCTTTATTTTTAATGCAACCTTAACACAATCCCTACGAGCACAAAAAGACACAAAAAGCAACTCTAGTCGCCCTTATCAATCTACCCACACCCTCTTAATGACATATTTCGGGTTCAGTCCGTCATCACCTGTCGCGCTAATTAACTAAACCTTTACACCCAATTTATAACACCCTCCCCCTCTTTTACTTCGACGGAAGTAAAATATATATCCGTAGTTTCGTAACAGCACAATCGCAGTTAGACATTTCAAATAAACGACAAATTTTTTAATAGTATACATGTTTC